>OX104027.1:20002244-20243158 GCA_944470205.2 Schistosoma margrebowiei
ATCATCCACCTGAGCTACAAATCTTCTCCACCATGATAAGTAATTACTAGGACTAGTGCAGTGAAAATGACACAATCAAACCCATGAACAGGTTACGTGGGATCAAAATGAGAAATTAAAGAGTGAAAAAAATTGAAGTTCCATGAATTGTGTAAAGGAAGAAGCAGAAAGGATTACAAACATATAAATAAAGGTCACGGTAAATCCAGAGATTATATGAACACGTTCAGAGTACAAACATTGAATTTATTGACGTGCATTCGTATTGAATCTACTGTATATAAGAGCCTAATTCTGAAATCGTACGTTAGATTTGGTTGGCTTTCGTTAAGAATCTCAGACATTGGAGTTTCCGTTCATGTGGTAACCAGTATTGACTCGTTGTGTCTAGATAGGACACCTTATCACTTTATTTTGTTCTTTGCTCAACCTTGAGGGTAATTTTTGATAATACCATAGCGCGTTTGCTAATTATGTTCCAAATACATGTTGAGTAGGTCAGCTCTAATAACCTGTTTGTTACTTAGTATATTTGTTGGATTAGGTATTGCAGTGCAATCATATGTTTGCTTGCCTACATAAAATCTGGTAGTTTTGAGGTATTTTACATTGTCTCGGGACGCCTGTCTATATACTGTAGTGTGCAATACTTTCAGTACAATTCATAAGCACACATTCCACACACCTTGTTAGTCAAAAGCCATCAACATGTCTTCTCAACTTTCCACCTCGTATTCACTTTATCCGATTGTCTGTAATCACCGCACTGTGATAAGGCAACAACAATACTAATCAAAGCAGTTGGCACATTTGAAGCTATTACGAAGGAAACGTACTTACTCGACTCATCAAAAACACTATTCACAGCAAACAGACGTTGATGAAGACGATGATGATGATTGTTCTTGGCTGGATTTTTTATTGTTTTATTCTTCCTAAATTTCTTTTTACTTGTCTAAATATGTATATATATATGTTTGTCATTTTCCATGCCATATGCTTGTGTGTGTGTCTGTTTCTGTACAGACCGTGATGTACATACTGTCTTTATTGATGTTGTCTTCTTTTACTTGACGAAGGAATTGTTCTACTCCTCGTCAATTAACTGTCATGATGCACTAAGCTTCATTCCTACAAAAATAGGGAGAAAGCGCATCATGGATTCCATTGCTAGTCACCAGCCATCTTTCCTTATAAAGATTGAGTTATATTGCCTGACAACTAGCTGAGGACAGACGAACGTATTGTATTCGGAATTCCAAATCGGACAGTTTCCAAGTACAAAGGTATCATTAATTTATACAAACGCCATAGACCTGTGAATCGTATGTATTGTGGAATAAGATTTGGAAATTTGAGACATCTGTCTGATTCATAGCCATGAATATAACATCACATCAAGTTCTATCATTTCACTTACACCCAATAAAATATTCAAAGTAATACTGATAACTTCTTCAATCTCAGTGTAAACAACGTGTTTGTCTAATGAACAAAAACATATTTGTGTTGACCTCTTTTTTGTTTAAAGAATCAGTTTTGATTATACTTTGTTATCACTGATCAACTCATTCCATCTCAAATAATCAAATAATATGGTATTCTCTATTCTGTATCGTAGGTGTCATATGAATCTTGGACAGAATAAACAAAACATCTTTTTCTAATAATATGTTGTTTATTTGGCCGATAATCACCTGCCCTCAAACATCAAAGATGAGTATAATTCTCATTTTACAAATTATTACTACTTTTCTAAAAAGAAGTTGAAGTGAAAAAAAATCCTCTGGTTGTCGATTCATAGATAGTCATGCTCCATCTATGAATAAAAACTCCAATCATTTACCATTTCAGTTGTATTGTTCAACTAACTTCATATTTTATGATAAGGATACCTCTTATTTGTGATTCCTGTTATGCTACCCTTCCGATAGATTTACATACACTGGATGAGGTGCATAGAGTAAAACATGGAGTGCACCTGGTGATCTCTGGTGATCTGAAATTAAACTACTATGGTGAATGCGAAAATGCTTGAATCCATGTATCAATCTGAGCTAGGCCACCATTAAAAACCTGAAAGCAATGTATGGCCGTTTAGTATAATACTCCTGTATCCCAATGTTAAAATTACTGCAATCTCAACGGATACACAGTCTGAAAATACGAAAATGCTGTTTTTGAAGTTTTGTCAGAAAATAAAAAGTTTCATATATATTCCATCATTCAATGCCATTATTAACGCAAACACTCCATTTAGAGAAAATCTGAATGACGTTAAAAACTTTCTAAAAGTTCGTCAGTTTTCTGGTATATATATTTTGTTTTAATAATTTGAAAGATACTTCATTTTAATTAATGTACAATTTTTTAGAGTTATTAGATCCGAACTGAAGAAACGTTGTCTAAGTGGGTTAAATAAGCGCCCTTGCCCGGATGAAACCAAAACAAAGTGATTGGGTAATATGATGGTTGTGAAATTCACTATAAATTTAAATCTACCCTATTACCTAAAAAACATGGCCAATTATCTGTTCAGCCTATAATTGTTAAATTAATCAACCAGCTTCCAGTGAACAGTGAACAGTCAAATAACGAAGGACTGAGGTGCCCTGATAAATATTGATGCCTCATTCCCACAGTTTAGTTTACAACAATGAACGACGTCAACTTTGAATGTTATTTCTCAGTATTGAAACTTTAACAACATGAACATTAACAAAAGACTCATTTTTCATTTCAATGGACACATGGTCACGTATGCACGATACTGTTGATTGAAAAGTGCAATGTTGTAACCTCTTGTGAAATTACCCATGTTTTTATTGAATGAAAATAATGACATTATTACAAAAAATTATATTTTACTATTCTACTAACAAAGTGACATCAGTCATTTCGTAAACAATCATTAATGTAATATGCAGTTCCATGAAACAATCTTCAATTTATTGAAATGATTAACAAAATGGAAATTGTGATTACTAAAATACAAAATGAAAAATAACACAGTCAACTTGGAGAAAACAATTGAGAAGCTGTTGTGAGGACTATCGATAAACTCTATTCCTTCTGTAGAAACACATCCAAATGCCACAGACAATGCTCACAATAAGAAAAGATATAACCAATGATACAACGATGTACACGTATTGTGATGATTTATTTTCTCCAAAGTCTTCAGTTGTATCTGTGGTCATTTTCTAAAATGAACGAAATATTATAATGATTACAATGTGATTCCGCGTTTCGACTAGTCTTCTTCAATTCATTTCTTAGATTATTTTTAGTAGTTGCTATATCAATGAATAATAACTTAGGATATTTTCTTCTGATTTGACGGTCAACTAACTGACAACTAATTCGTATGATGGAATCAGTTTACCAGATGGTTCAGCTTATCTCACTGTAAATAATCAATAACAAACTGATAACAGACGACTTTATTGAAGCAATCCATCCAGAATACAAATTTCTCAACAGAGTATCAGGAATATCTATTGTGAAATTCAACAATGTGATTCCATGAACCTTCACTTTCCAAACATGATGCAGAATTTATAACAGATTATGCTTCATCATTCAAACGAATCTCATCAGTATTTTATAACACTTCACACATAAAGATGTTTTCATATTGGACATCTAGAATCACTACACATTCTATGAGAATAGAATTACCATTTTTCCAAGCATAAGTGTTAAACGACGCTTTTATTGATTGTTGAATTTCCACATGGAAACATAACAGCGTACACAAATCTGATTAAGCATCATCAACGTATACAAAACACTACTTGTTTGCAACAAAGAACGTCCTTCCGAGTAAATGGATTTACAATGTAGAATACGGTAATATTAAAACAATCTTTGAAGTCTATCAATTACTTACTTTAACCTTGCAACCATTTACTTTGAATTCATGAAGATCCTTATCATTGCTGGTGATGCACATGTTGGCTGTTTCACACCAAATGCACGTTGTGTTTGATGTTATTGCGTTTTGACATGCTTCACTCGAAACGTGTTTTGGACAATCTTCGGTTGGAAGTATGAGGTGATTGCATAACAAATTAACAAACAAAAAATAAGAGAATTACAAAACATATAACTTTAACTCGATGATTAAATGACTATTTCATTCACTAGGAATTTGTGATCACCTCACGCAATGGGTAATTCAGCACACTTATTTTGACATTCACATTTTACGACAACATTTTGGTTTTGAATGAATATACATCAATAATGAGCAACATTTTATTCAACGATTATTAGAGTCGATCTAAACATTAAATTATGAAATGATTCTCTCAGTTATCGAGATGCTATTTTTATGTCCTACCTCATGATAAAGTGAAAAATGTGCAAGATAACTCAGTGTTCATTTTTTTTAGAACGAGATCATGTTCAAGCAACGTCACTCACTTTTCACGACAACACCTCGGAACTGAATAAAACTAAGTTGAATGTTCAACGACGATTACTGACGTGCGGATTCAAGAGATTTTGATGACGTTCCTCATTCGGAAATATATACACTATTCTATCATCTGGTTCAGCAATGCTCACTGCATTTCATTTCTAACAGATTTCTAGTTTCATCCATTGATATCAATCTGATGATGAAAACGTGTCTCCTATACCGATTCAATAAGTGAAAACTGGAAAGTAACATTGTGAACTCACTCACACTGACTATTTTGAAAACCGTGCAAGAAAGTCAGTTGTTCCCAAACAATAAATTGTCTTATAATTATGTTAATTCGATCTAAATAAACAAATTTCAGTTGACCTATCGTTATGGAATGTTTCAAAATATGTGATCGCAATATACTCTGTATGCTGTTGACTAGTACGTCACACTAGTTTTATCGTGAACATTCACCGATAGTAAGGACGTGAAAGACATCCGTCCTTCATCATTTTAAATAATCAACAGAGAATTCACGAATGGAATAGCGTAATTTGATACAAGTAGCCAAATTTCATTTAGTTGTATTCTGAAATTGCACATGAAATTTTCAATTTTTTGAAATGAAATTATTGTATTCAACTGTGAAAATAGTCGTTTCTGATACTATAAGGTTTAACATACCACCGAGCGCTTCAAACTCCACTAACGTTCCACTTCGGATCCATATTTTAGGAACATCTATTTCAGCTACTTTCTTATCTTGTGAAATAAAATTTACAGAAGAAAATAACTGAGATTTTGTTTAACAAGCAACTGTTAAAAAATGTGAACAAATTCTCGGAATATTCATGATGAATATATAATCACACACCATCTTTATTTTACTCAGTATACCAGGTTAGGCGTGCATCAGCAGACGTTGATCGTGAGATTCATTGTTCATGGGATTCAGCAAATAAAAAAAGCAACACCAATACGATTTCATCAAAACAACACAAATCGTTTTTGTGACACTAACAGTGATGACGGTTGTTCAAATAAAAACGCAGATACTCTATTTAAACTCAGATAAATTCAGTGGATCACTGTTCAAAAGACTTGACTAAAACACGCCGTTTTCTCAGGACCAGTTTGCACCTTGATTAATTATCACATATGAAACTAAAACGTCGCTTCAAGATGTGTAAACACATCATCCACGTTGAATTTACAATTAACAGTAGTGTTTGAACAATGAAATTACCAGAAGCATTCAGATTTTCTTTCACACGTTTTTCATCTACACCTCAATTACACTTCAATCAATCGATTCTCTTACGTAACTACTGAATGATGTAGACTGTAAGAAAGATATATTAGATCAGTATGACAGAATACAGCACATTTTGTACTGACGTGGTGATCTAAGGGTACATAAAAAAGTTAATATTAGGCTAACACATGACTGCTTGTGTAAACCAATTGTAATCAAAATGTAAATAACATTTGTTACCATTATCTCCGCAATCAAACCATCCGAAAATGCTCGATGGCTTTTCGATTTTTCCAATCATCCTAGGAATCTGAAAAGAAGTAACGGAATCATGAGTAAACATCTATCAACACACAACCACCTTTATCAAAGCCAACCAATCACTGAAGGAATGTGTCGTCATTCGCATCACTTTACACAGAGACAACTAGTTACACATAAGCATACTGATCTCCTACCTTTTCTCAGGCGTGTGCCTCATCTAGTCTACGATGATAATCCGACCCACTTCAGTTGTCAACTTCACTGAAGTCCAGTGAACGATTTATCCACCGTGCAATGATGCGCTACACTGTGAGATGAATATCTACGTCACTTGACCGAAATGTGATTGTGAACCATTGCAATACTGTTGCACGTGAATTTGTTGTCATGTGGAGGAATTGTGTTAATGTTCTCACTTCCATTCATCAACGTAAATAAAATCTCTGAAAACCTCAAAGCAAGTAAAACGGATTCAGTTCAACACATTTGAAATTTTTATTCACACTCGCTTTTTCTTGTTACTACACATGATGAAATATTAAATGATGACATTCGAACAAGTTCACACTGAGAAACGATCAAGGTTTTAACAATTTACCTCACAGATTATTTGACAATGAAATTTTTAATTAGCTGGACTTCAGAGGACGTAGTAATGCTTGACAGAAAATGACTGTTTGAAAGCACTGTAAAATACACTGTCTTTAATCGGCTCAATGACGTCAGAATTTCTATCGATAACATTTGACTTCCTATAATTCATCGTTTTGAAAAAAGGACTAGAATAAAGTGTGTCATTAAGGGGTTATTAATAGAGTCGTATAGTCTGTGTACACGCTAAGAAATGTTGGTATCCTTCTATCGTGTTCAGTATATCTTGATGCATTCGACAGTGTAGATTAGCGCAAAGTAGAATAATAATCCAAAATACATGAAAAAACACCACATTACTACTCAATTGTGCAACATACGTTCTCATAATAAATTGATATCTTCCCATTCGGATGTATCAGAGCAGTTATATTGAATGCAGGAACTGCAAGCAGAAGACCATCGTTATTTGGAATTTATGATAATAGGATTAGCAAGCGATTGTTGGATGCAAAAGTGCATGCGCCTATATGCAAAGTGATCAGTTTTAGGATGGTATTTTCTTTGTTATTTCAAATGTCTTATTTGATGGAATTCGTAAAAAATATTATCTAGTGAACGCCGTGTAAATGAAGCAAGCATGCATCCTTCAATATGAATGTCAGATAACTAATTTCCGAAGCTGCATTACAACCTCTTTCCATATCGAAATAATAAACCATCAAGCGTACAGTTAAATCTGATAGTTGAGGAGGTATTGACATTTGCTCAACACTCTCTATCATTACCCCTGAAAAAAGTCACCCTTGGTGCATATGATATTACCCTAGGTTTCTTTGTTCTAACATGGTAACTTAATCGGTTATGCAACGCATTGGTTTATCAGTGTTAGATAACGATGGTAATGAAGAGCTTCAGATTATTCGTCTTGGTGATTTCTTAATTTGAATGGATAATTTTTACGAATGACCGTGCGATGAGTATCACAAATCTACTTATTTCAGTATACAGACTTCTGATCAAGCGGCAAGGAAGCTTGTTGACCAAGATGAATCTCTGCATTCGTTTATCCACAAGTAAAATTAGTTCATGACCTAATCTATTCATACAGATGTATATATTACACGTCAAATCTAGTATGTTCCTGATTATGTCAACTTTCATTCAGGTCTCAATCAATGTGTTTAAACAATCGATGGATTCCACATATAATTTCCGCCTTCCTAAATTTATGTGATGGTTACACATTATTTCTTTGATTACTTTTTGAAAAGGGTTCAGTGATATAAAATGACCAGAAAATGTGTAAGCAAGTACTGCGAATGATGATGTGAGTGTTTAAATATTTCATGTGTAATTAAATAATCATTTTATTGGTACATACTTGTAGCAACAGCTTCTGGATAAAAGGAGTTTCTGACGGCTAATAATTCTCCTGAAATAATGAAGGTAAAAATATTTTTGTTTTTATATATATGTATAACGACTACTCATAGAGAATGAGGTTAGACACGAGTTATCATCTTTCTTTCAAGATTTAAGTAAACTGGTTCAGTTAAATGAGAGTTGCAAGGAGACTAATAACTATTTCAACGATATGATGAATGTTTGAATCCAACCAACTGAGAAGAATATTCTACTTCCGAAACGCTGATTTTAAAAGCTTCAGACAATCTAATAGACCGGTAAAATCTAAACGACAGTACACATACGAAATCATTTTCTGAGATTGTGTTATTCCAATCAAACAGTGTTCCCTCAATTGAACTAATTATGACTCAGAAATTCTACTTTCATGTCACTAAATGCAATAACTGAACAAAATGAGTGAACTTTATCTCGATGTTGTAGTTGTTCCGGGTCGAATCAATTATGGTATACCAGTGCACTATTTATGATAATTATGTATCATCTGTCATTATTATTACTGATGGCTGTTTTAGATCCATACGAATATGATAGACAAAAGTGTGATGAATACACAGTGGTTCACAGATATTGACCAAGAGACATTCATTCTTCATGAAGTAAGTTAAGGAAAACAATCGGACGTCATCAAATTTAACTTGGTAGTCTATGTGATTTAATAATCCAAATTGATTTCTCACACAACATTGTTTATTGTTTTAAATGTGTTCAGTTGGATTCGTTTGATTTATGATTTCTACTCAATCAATTTGCGTTTATTTCGAAGTGAACCATCGTTTTAACTTGACAGTAATGAATACGTGTTTTGAACACATTTTGAGGCATCAAATCATACAAGCAAATTGATCACTGTGTACTGGTCAACTCCCGAAATATATTCAGGTCAAACTTTGAATCATTTATGCAAAATAAAAGTGAGAAATGAAAAACGAAGCAAATTATCACCGGATAATAAAGGTGCTCACGCTGATTCGAAAATTCAGTTACCGTACGATAACCACTTCTCACATAATTTTTAATTCCTCTCAAGTACGGTGCATCGTTCATAAAAATTCTACCTGTGTTTATCGAATAAAAACATGATATTTGATTGACAATATGAAAAAAATGAATTAAAGACTTTTAGATTAAATGAGAACAATATGAGTTCCATGGACCGTAATTAAATTTCTGTTAGGCTTTGAAATGTTTACAACTTGAATGAAATAATTATCCGTAGAAAAGGCATAAAACTGATTAACTGAAGAAGTTAAAGAAATAATGTTAACGGAATGAATTGTGAATAAGCAAAACTCGGTAACAGTTTTAATTCGACGAAAATTATTTTCTTACCAGTGGGAAGTACTCTGAAGTGCAGGACTTGAGAACCGTAGAAGGTAAACGGGAATTGCGGATCGATATTCTGATTATAAGTAAACATATGAATTGAAATCTCGTTGCAAAATTTAGTCAACTCACTTTAGTATCATTCAATCTTTCAAAACTGCCGCTAACAACCTCAAGAGACTGATTAGAGCGGATTGTCCGAGAATAATAATAGTGATGAGACTGAATATGTGTATTGGAAACGGACTGATTACTTACATAATTATATGCATCACTTTCAAAAATTGCTTTTTCGTATTTCCTCAATTCAGGTTTTGTGCAAACGTCATGGCAGTTGAAGAATTTATGAATTATTACGATGATTGAATAGAGCAGTATAAACTGGCCAGTTGCATAGCTATGTCTGGAATGGTTCAGATAAAATTAGACAGCCTTATTTCATTGAAACAAATTAAAGTTCATATAACACACTCATTTGCTTTAACTGTACAGTCAACTCTCACCTCATCTTCTTGTTCATAACGTTAATAGTTGTCGTTAGACCTTGTCGTGTTTATATAAAGTTTTTAAGTGTTTGTTTGTTTCTTTCTTATTGGACGATCCAAAGTGATCATTAGAAACATCACGTTTCATAAAATCATATGATCATTGTTAACCATTCATCGTGAAAGACAAACTCATCGTAATGCAATATACTTCTAGCTGTTGTAGTCTAAAAGCTGACACTTATCCACTATTGATTGAAATTTCAAGACCTCTATTGATCAAAATTATATCAGATATGATTAGCAATAGTTTAAACTTAATGATTGGTTTATATGTGGGTCAAAATGTGTGCTCATATTTGCACAAACAAAGACTTTGTTACTTGTAATTATTTGTGAACTGTTTACCAATGGTGCATTGCTTTGATTTGATTGGTTAAAATTCAAGTAACAAAACCTATCTTGATTGGATATCTAAATTTGCATTTTTGCATCTGAATTTATGTTTAATGAAATAAATTCTGTCAGACGACTCCATCATCGTTGAATTTTGATTGTGACTTCCAAACAGTCACAAATAAGCCCATTTTACTGGCATATTGTACCGTTGGCTTCAAATAGATTTAGCGATCAAAATAGACAAAACGTTTCGTATTAATCAGGGAGAAGTGGACCTGAATGTGGTCGCACTAAACGTAATGATTTAATTACTGTTGGATGATTAAGAGTTTACACTTTCGTAAATGAATAAGAAACCCAAACTATTCATGATTTGGTTATAATTGCAGAACGTACTTGTTGGCAGTGTGATGGTGATTTTTGTGCTGCAAAAGAATGTTGAAAGTAACCAAAATCTTGCTTCACATTCTGTGATCGAATAAACGGCTGTTGCTTTATTTTGAGAAATCATGAACATCAGAGTTGTTTTCAATTATACACTAATGTCTGGCCTAATATAAAATTATTATTATTCATTGTCAATATATGTAGTCAAAGTATTTTTAAGTAATAATGTAGTTTATTCACTAGGGTTTGATTAAAGTTCACTTTGGTGTTTGTTCAGTTCATCGTATCCACGGAAGCAATAGTAATTGGAATAGTGAACTGATACCTTAAAATCACTGTCAATTTCTCATAAGACAATTCTAATGTAATGTCAATGAAAACATAAAGTTCTTCATATAAACAGGTTGAGTAAATATTTCAAGGTTGATAAAATTTATTCAGTATTATGTAGATTATTTATTGTTCGTTCTTCGTAAAGCCATTCTGTTTAGGTGTCTCGGAACCTAATGTTTTTCATATGAACAGCATTTGCAAACGTTCCAAGGTTAAGCAACAATTTGGTCAATATCACCTGAATGGTATTGATTATAAAAGGAGTTCATGTTCAGTTAGAAATATTATAGAGAATAATACGCTCAGTTCAGAATTGACATGTTCACTTTTATCAAAGTAAAAGATAACGGATATCGATGAATGCAAAATTTATTACACGCAAGTGTCATTACTAAAAGAGTCTAACTTATTGTTCATAGTCTGAATAAGGTTCAATCTCTTTGAGAATGGGGTTCAAAGTTTCCTTTAACAACTTTTGCAATATATCTCTTACTGATACGTCCGATTTGTCAGTTTTGAAGTCTGATTGCATTCTCGTCCAGCGTTTGATCAACATACCCTGATCCTCTTTTAAATTCAACTGAAAGATGAAATGTCCGAAAATGTCCACAAAAGGTGTTGAAAAGTGGCTGTCATTTTGTTGCACAGTTCGAGATAATTCGTACATAATAATTTGTAAGCCATAAATCGCCGTAAATTGTCTCATGAATCAGTTAGCGGATAATCACTGGTAATCACTGACCGTAAATGTCATAACAAAAAAGCAAGAAAACTTACAGATGAAGTTTGAAGAGGGTTTAACATAGCATTCTCTGAAGATATGTTGATGAATAATAATATGTCATACGCGAATAAATCAATATATATATATATATGAAAGAGTGAAAGAAGCAGACAGAAATCACGACAATTACAAATGATACAATGTTGTAACATATGACAAACTTTTGAAATCGCAACATAATATCAGTTGTACGTAACAAATTGTAGCTTATCACTGTCACAGGTGTTGCATTCTATTTTTGAATGTTTATTTTGATAAAGAGCATTGCAGTGATTCGCTTATACTTGAAGTAAGATGATTAGAACATCTCCAGTAAAACTACTCCTTCGTCAACACTCAATGAATAACAACCACAAGCAAAATAAAAATACAACATAATGTTGATGTTGCAGTTGAGCATAGCAAATCTATAAATTAATGCAACGAATCTTAAACGACAGATACAGTTAGTTTGATTTTGATTCATTTCATTAAGCAACAACAACATTCAAATGGTTTGACTGTCAAACGTTGAACAACAAATGAATAAATGGCACAGTCATTTTTCACTATAATCCATTTCTACAATTTTGCTTCAAGATGTGTAAGTACATCATCCACATCATTCATTATACTTCAGAAATCTACTTTGTGTGGAATTTTGGTGCAAAGGTTTTTTCTAGATTCCAGACAAGCCAATTTATTCACCGTTCTTGAGTCACATTTTGACCTTGTTAGTTATTCGCTTAATAATCCTGACTGTATATGTATGATCGTGTGTGCTTGTACCGTTTACCCTACCCATCACATATTTGACTATTATTATCAAACAAAACTTGATTAAGTGGAGTTGACTTACATGTATACTTCAATGCGCGTCATTTCACTTCGTTTAGTCGGTCGTTTATCTGCATCGGTGATTGCATGAAGCAAACTTATTCGGAATCCATTCTCGTATTTGACTTATTTAATTCCGTTATTTGCCGTCTTTCTACACTCATCCACGTAGTCGAGGTGATTTTGTTAACATCCCATTCATTTTCTCGTTCCGCATCATCTATTATATCTGTGGATGCCTTCAATTATCATAAGACTTTGGAATGGATTGATCATTTTGATTATGTTCTGGACCATTCATCACATAAATGGTTTAATTAATATCTCGCATGTTTGTGAAATTATGACTATTGCATTAGATATTCGACGCCACATTACTAGCCGATAAATAACGATTGCGTTCATCTTATTAATTCGTCCACATATAAAACAGCATGCCACTAACCATAAACGTTTTCAGATTACTTCAATTAATATACTATTTCCAAAACAGTGTACGGCAGGACATGTGGTTTAGAGTTGACATTTCAAAGGCGCACACTTGTTCACCACATGAAAGTCACGTTTGCCCAGCCGTCAGGAATTATCTTATTTGTTGGTATATTTATACCGCATTAGTACGGTTTGTTAACAAACGAGGTCGCGCGGATATCGCTCAAACGACATAAACTACTTTAAACTTCAGTAACAAAACAGAGTACAATTCCGTATATCTCGTCATCATAATCACATTGTGCTCTTCTGGTTATTCTTCTAATACACACTCAACGATAACTCAATGCACCTATTTATGACGCGCACAAAATCGTTCACTGACCTCTCATTTCACCATTAGTATAAATTTCAGTACAACAATGAATTTCACACATCAACATAGTTATCATTTTGCGGCTGGATTATTTTCATCCTACATATACTCAATGTGTGTGAATCCGAATACATTAAATGCTAATCGATGCTGCCCAATCTACTACGACTTATTAGAAAATTTTCATATTCCACGGCATTTTATCCTCATGTTCAGCCAGAATCACAGACTAATTCGCGTGAGATTCTACCTTACTTATTTCCACAATTTATGCCACTATCACACGCATGAATTATTCATTTCTCTGTTTTAACGGTATTTCAAATCCCTCATACAAACAAGTAATTTTATAGTTGAGACAGTCACAATATGAATGCATGTGAATGTTTTGTACGCTTAAAGATTGCTGGAAGTCGCATGTTACCATTCATGTATTTTTAACATGAAAATGGAAATTCAATATGAAAGACCAACCACACACATGACGCTGTAATGTACCAGATAAATTACAAGTTATTCACAGTAAATATTGATGAACAATTCCGCATACCGTTTCAGAGCTATTTTACAAAACAGACATGTTTTCAAATAAATGTGCTATTCACACAACGAAGGGAATATGTAAAAATTGGTTGTTATGTTAAAAATACATCGATCACTCGCCATTGAAGTGGTAAGGGAGTCGAAAATATTAGGGTCACAAAAGCACAAATATGACGACGGTTACACACACTCGGAAATAGAATGTTCCGGGCGGAAGATACATTTGGATCGAATTTCTCCAATTAACCTAATGATGCAAAGAACTTTCAATTAGGTGAGCTTGAGAATATGATCTATAAAATTGTGAATTTCGTTGGATTTTCATAAATAAAAATAACATACAACAACGTTCTATCATTCTTGCTACACCCTTTAGTATTTTCGCAGTAAAATCTATTGTTCTCTTATCTCAGTGTAAATAATCTTACCATTTTCTTAGCAAAAACATATTTCTGTTGACCTCAATTTTTTACAGTAATATCAATGATTATATTTTGTTGTTGTCTATCACCGCATTCCATCTCATTGATCAAATAATATTGTATTCTTTGTTCTTTATTATGTATAGTGAGCGTAATATGAATATTATTTAGAGTTAGAAAACATCGCTTTCTAATAAAACGTTGTGTCTTATTGACTGACATCCCTGTATACACTCAATGTAAGTATGAGTGAAATTGTCATTCAACAAAAGATTACTACTTCGCCAAAAGTACAATAAATGAAAACCAATATTTAATGTCTAGTCATTTATGTATAAACACTTTAACAAATTACGTCTAATTTCAAATGACTTTTGTGGGTCCTTTTCATTGGAGTATCTAGTTTACACGTTCTTAGTTTATCAATCTATGAGACAGACATTCAAAATACTGATTATTTAAGACTCGACTAGTTATTTCGTTCAATGTATATTGATCAATGAGACTGTGAAGGATCATGCTAATTGTAGTCTCTGTATCGTTTAATAATAATTAAACTAAGAGAGCATATTAGGAACTTGGTAAAAATATGGGATGCAGCGTCTAAGAACTGATATCGGATTTCGGTTTTCTTACTACCGTAGACTGTGGTTCATATGAAACTGTGTGTTGACTAAGTGATCAACGTATATTTCTATATACGTTCTTTCAAATCTCATCCAGTTATTGTTGACTGAAAGCCTTATAAATCCTCTTAAGCATAGTGACAGTTGAGTCAGTCATCCAATGAGAATAAGAAAAGCATCGCTTTATAATAATGTGTTTGTGTGACTGACAATCACATACACATAGAGAAAGTATGAGTGATATTTTCGTTTTTGTAGAGAATGAACAAAATGAAGTGAAAACCAATATTTTGGCTGTCGATTCACAGAAGGTGTTGTTTCACCTATGAATAAACACTGTGACCATATAACATCTAATGTCACTTGAGTTTTGTAGTCGTTTTCTCATGGGACCCAGTAGGTTTCCATTTAGAACAGCTATGACATCTCATGATGAAAGCCGAGAACCTTTGGAATTCGCGAGACTGATGCCTCTTCCGACATTCAGGTGACCGTTAATTCAGGTTCGTTGAATTTTTCCGTACAATGTAGGAGACCAGGAGAGTCAGCCGAATTTCAGACGAAGTGAAAAGATACAATCATGAGGTGTTAACAATCAGTGTTACATATTAGACACAGTTTGGACACCAAAGTCTAGCTTCAAGAAAGCTGCTGTTATACTCCTGCCATGCAGAACAAAATGCTAAACACACACGAGCGGTTGCATTGATGCTATCCGGATAAACACAAAAAGCACTTATGGGAATCTCATTGACCAATGATCATCAAAGCTTCTCTCAAAACAAGGAAATAGAGCATCACAATGAACTACATACAAAGATGTGAGGCTACCAACTTTTACAATGATGAATTTATGGACCGACTAAACAATATCTTAAAGTCAATCGTTCAGAAATGCATACGAAGGACTTGTCCATTCTGAAGAGTATCTCAAATAACTAGTTTAAATTGAACAACGTCGGGTGTGAAGACATAAAGAGACGACATGGACGATGAGAAAAATGAAAGAAAATGGTGAGAGATTTGGAAACTTTAGTGCTTTAAACAAGCCGAACTTAGGCGGCATCATATTCCTACATAAGAGCAAATGCATAGCATATGGATTTCAACGGATCACACTACACTGAACCCAGTTGACTATATTTGCAGCAACGAGATGTTCAGGAAGACGATGTAGGATGTGAAAATCATGAGAAGAGCTGATATATACTCCGAGCATCACTTGCTGGTCGTAATGAAGGAACTAAATCTCAAGAAAAACTGGACATCGAAGCGGACAACATCACAAACGTTTAGTGCGGCCTTTCTTTGGGATACCGAACAAACTCAGCAAATTCAAGATAGCCCTCAGCAAAAGGTTTCCGCCTTTTCACGTTCTTCTCAATAGGTTAAGATCAGAATCAAATAACAACTGAAAAGTGGTGAAGGAGGTTTTCACTACAACGTGTCATGAGGTTCCTGGCCACAAGAAGCACCATCACAAGGAATGGATCACTGTCGATATACTGAGTAGGATTCAAGAAATGAGGAACAAGAAGACAGCAGTCAATATCAGTTGTACAAGAGCAGAGAAATTCAAGGCACAAGCTGAATACACAGAAGCACATAAAGAAGTAAAGAGGACTCTCAAAGTCTAAAAATGAATTTGTGTAGAAGATCTATCAATGACGGCGGAGAAGGCCTCAGAAAAATGAAACATGAGTCCATTGTATGACAGAACTAAGAAGATCGCTAGAAATTATCGTAAACCAGAACAACCACATGAAAGTAAAGAAGGCAATGTATTGACCAACATTGAAGAACAGCGAAACAAGTGTTTAGAGCATTTTGAGGAACTCTGGAATTGACTAGCCTCACTGAACTCATTCGATATCGAGCAGCGCAGACGAACCTGACAAACAATTGTAGTCCACTAACAATTGAACAAGGGCAGCATATTTACAACCGTTGAACATCTGCAACCCAAAACTATTGTCAACCAACACCAGCGTCAGAATTTTCAATACAAATGTCGAAACAGTTCTACTGTCTGTGGCGAAATCCTCCAGAAGTACGACAGCCATCGTACAAAAGATACAAGTGTTTATTAACAGCTGTTCACGCACAATACTTTTAATCCGCTGATCAGCAACAAACTACTATAGGAGGAAACAAACCAGATTCCAACGTGTGAGGAATCGCTGGAAGTGGATATGACACACATCGAGCAAAGCATAAAAATGCGTGACAATGCAAACATTCTTTTAAACTCTTCAAGACCAAAGTAGAAGATGACGACTAAATAACACAATAATACAAAAAACGAAGACAAACATGACTAGAATGAGCAAAAATTTGACGGAATTATAAAGAAAAATCAAAGTCAGATTGCGTTGGAGAATGCTAGTCGTTGGACATTTCTCGATTGAAAGCAACAGGCTAAGTGGGCAGGTAATCATCGTTAAGTGGAAGTTGTCAAATCTCAAATGAGTTCGAATACATTTTCACATATCAAATTATATTGAAATTTACCTTCATTTTCCAACAGAATTGAAATGGAAAGTTTTGTAAGGAAGCATTCGTTGTTGAATATTATATAGCGTTTCAAGTATGCCATGTCTCGAAAATTTCAAATTCATATTTTCAGATAATTTCATCGAGGAGATATATTAGACAGTGTTCGTTGTTTGGAGGCTGTTGGAAGGAACCGTCAATTCAGGTTTTTTGGTGGTTGATGAAAGTCATCACAGTTTACGCTCAATCATGACGTACTTAACACTCCTCGTGTGATCAGAAATTATGTTTTTATGAACTAGTACACAAAATCTGCACTGTCGAATATATTTGAACACAAAATTACACATAATTAATATTTCAGAACCATGCTGGAAATACCTAATTTTTAACATATGAATCAATCATATCAGATTAAACAGTTCCTTCAATTCCACATCGATTATTCACTGTTTTCGTCCTCTTTCTTTCTGTCTATCTTCTCACCCTCCTGATGACAAGTACTTCACCTTCGATTGATGACACCAACATCATATATCCATCAATATCAGCAGCATACACCTTGATATTTCTCAAATTTTTATATGAAAATTAGGTATTACCTTATAAGGCGTTAGGAACACTTATAATAATTTTATTTTCTTCAGGTCGCAGCCAATAATTCAAGATCACTCACTAAGCCTAATTCGGTTCAAAAAGTTTTATCTGATGCTTGTCTTGCTTTTCATGATGATTGGTAGACCAGACTGGCAGGTTTTTTGCACGTACCAGAGTGAAGGTCCCGAGTTCGATTCCTGAACGTGGGATTGCGAATATGCACAGTTGACTTATCTTATACTAGGGTGAAATGGCTGTCAAAGATTTACTCTTCTCACCGATCACAAACATCTACTCACAATTTTCGGTTCGAAATCTGTTGTTCCAGCCAATACTGCTAACCATCTTCAGAGATGGGCTTTGATAATTTCGAGTTATGATGTCGACATTCAGTGCCGGCGCATTCATCAGTTTGGTCAGCATGACGACATGTCACGACTAATCAGCGGATACCATATGGCTGGCGAACATACAGTTATTGCCTGTCTGATGACAGAGGACGTCGCGCGATGTTACCTGCTAACCGCCGTTCGTGCTGTGCCAGTTTCAGCAGCTGAAATACAATCTGCATCCAAGAGCGACTCCGTCATAAAGAGAGCGAAGATTAACGTCACCAATGGCTGGCCGTCAATTGAACTCGATTGTGACTTGAAGCAGCTTTACCACCGTCTGGACTCATTGTGTGTCGTAAATGAATGCTTGATGTTTGGAGATAGAGTAGTGGTGCCAAAGTCATTAAGATCAAAGAAGCTAAAGCGATTCCACACTAGTCATTTTGGTATAAAACGAATGAAATCCATCGCCAGAAGCCTTGCTTATTGGCCCCTCATGAACCAACACATCGTGTATTTAGTAGGCAAGTTCAAGGAGTGTAACCAAGCAGTCAGGTTTAACGCGTAAGTACTGCCGTTCACATGTCCACGGTCCGAGTTTCCCTGGTCCAGGATACATGTCGGTTTCGCAGGCCCAGTTAATGGAATCACCTGTGTTCTTTGGTCTTTCTCTCCTCCTTTGGCCCTAAGGATACCATTTGAGGGCTTGTCTTGTGACGCAATTGGGTGCTTTCTAAATGTGTGTCCTATCCACTTCCAGCGCTTCTTCCTGATTTCTTCCTCTGCTGGGATCTGGTTTGTTTTCTCTCACAGTACGTTGTTGTTAATAATGTCCGGCCAACGGATCTGAAGTATTTTGCGTAGACAACTGTCAATAAACACCTGTATCTTTTGGATGATGGATTTCATAGTTCTCCAGGTTTCCGCCACATACAGTAGAACTGTCTTGACATTTGTATTGAAATTCCTGACCTTGGTTTTGGTTGACAGTTGCTTTGAGTTCCAGATGTTCCTGAGTTTTAAATATGCTGCTCTTGCTTTGCCGATCCGCGCCTTTACATCTGCATCTTAACGCGCACTATTTATTTGGTCAAGACATATCACTACCTCGTATCTCGCTTGTAAATATAAATAAGAGCAGTCACATACCGTTAGAAACGACATCATTTGTCAGTCCAAACAAAACATCACATATTGTCAGCAGTATTCAGACAGTGCAGCCGACCACAAACACCCAAAAATTTTACAATCAGGCATCCTTAATAACGATCCACGGAGTACATGTAAGCTTGCCTACAATAGTCAGCACAATGATGTAGATCGTGACTACTCACCCAGACACATACTCCATTCTTCAACTAAGTATACACAAGCTTACCACCTGGTAGACACTCGCAACAGGTCTCTATGTAACCATAAAGACCGTATAATCTTTGATGTAAACTCCAATAATCTCAATACCTTTCACTCTTAAACATACTTCTTTCACTGGAACATCACTCAACTACCCTTCTCGCATTAACCCTATTGGTAACAAACAAAACGCTCATCAATATCGAGTCAACACTCTCAATTCTTCATTTTCTCATGGCAAAACAGAATATTCACTGAGTTTACATTATACCCTTCTACTAGACAAACAGTCACCGTACCTGACACTTAAGTTAATTAACGCTCGATCTGTACAACGTAGGATAACTCACCTACTCACTATATTACTTTTAAACAACCCTTAACTTGTTTTGATAAAGGGACGTTGACTGTACTCCGATACCACGAACACATCTAAAAACAGTCTACTATGAGATCTTTCACTGTGATTGAGTCATCAAGAAGGGTGCTGGATGTCTTGTTTATGTATCAAAATCTTTGAGATCGGAAATCTATAGCGACCACTCATGCTGCAGATATCAACATAAAGTTCATCGGCAAAAACTATTTTAGTAGCATACAATTCGTCATCAGGAGTATGCATACCGCCACTAAAACCCTTGAGCCAAATGCGGGCTCTGGTGTAAACGTTCGGTGTTCATATTTAAGTGCATTGCTGCTCTTCTGTTTCTCCTTCTTTTTTTTCTTTAGAATCTTGCTTTAAGGCCACAGCTATGGAACTTCTGACGTCTGTAACAAACTTGACGTGCGAGTCGCCTCAAGGTCATGGTTTACAGCAAGAGCTCTACAAGTCTACCTAATAACAACTATAAACATAACAAGTTAAGGAGCATGTTGTGCAACAACAAATGTTGTCATTTATAGGTCATGTCCGTAGAAATAGCGTGTACCTGCACATGAAGAAATGTATATTATCATCATAAACCTATTTATTGCTCGCGAGTAAATCATATCATTTTCTCGTCATATAATAAAATAACTGTCTATTGGAATTCGGCTTGCTGGGAAACGATGTTTTATTGCTTGATGTATAACAAGTGGTATTTATTACAACAAGTTATGAAGCATTTACGTAGTTCATAAACACAGCCTTCAATCGTCCATTTGCATCTTCCCGTGCGTTATGAAACCGGAGCTGCCTTTTCGACTGACTACTCATGCTACCTATGCTTTAATGTGTACAGCTTTATAACCGAGACTTACTAGATGAAAAAGTACGAGCCACACTTCAAGAAAATGTTTTCGTGGACGATTGTCTTGTTGCAGTAGAGACTGCAGAGCTGGAGAAAAACTTGATAAGGGTTGTAGCTTTTGGGAGTTTCCATTCACACAAATTGGTCTCTTACGTTAGTGGTGCTCTGAATGAAGTTTCTTTGGATGATAAATCAGGAAATTTGATTTGTATACCGGTCTCGATGGATCCCACACACAAGAAATTAGAACTTTGTTAGTACATGCGATCCGATTGTTTCACATTTGTCGTGAACCTCCCAGAACGCCTGGCTACCAGGAGAGACATCCTATCATGTGCATCACCTTTATATTAACCGCTTTCGATTTGGACACCTTTATCACCTACGCCTACAGAAATTCCGCAACAGCTAAACCTTGAAAACTACGAATGGGATGAAATGAATGATGAGAATTCGCGCTCTAGGTGAGAAAGTTGGTTAGATGGAACTGCAGATATCAGAGCCCTAAGGATACCTTAATGTTCGAATATCGAATCGCATGATAAGTGACGGATTCCGTTACATTTCTTATTACATGCTTCAGGAAGCGTTCATGAATATCTGTCTTATATTAGGATGCAATATAATGCAAGTATAACAAGCTATAGCACATCCAGAATAAACTCTTGGAAATTTGTTAGTGTTCCACGTCTCGAACCGCAAGCCACTGTACTGTCAGTTGAATTGATGAGATAAATAGTGAAAGGAATAAAACTGAAAGACATGACTAAATTCTACTTCTCGACTGTCTCCGTGGTAGCATTGAACTACATACTTAATACAACGTCACGCTTAAAGACATATCTAGGTGACAGAATCAACTTCATCCGCGAACAAATAAGGCCATCACAATGAACTTACGTGCCATCAACAATGATTCTGCTGAATTAGCTTGAAGCAGAATACGTAAGTATGACTCTGTGTTAAAACGTGGCATTCAGGACCCGAATTTCTAGTAAGTACATTTTCAAAGCTGTATAACTTCAAGTTCACGCGTATTCTATGTTGGCGCCCAACTAGGAAGCTTTTAATCAAAATCAATGGATTCCCTTCAATTCCGACATTTCTTAGCTTATATAACAGCCGGTTCTGCGGAACTTTGTCAAAAGCTTTGCTGAAATGAATGTTTGCTACGTCTAAAGATGACTTTCGGTCCTTATGAGCGCACCAGCATTCATGAACGACTAATAAGTTAGGGAGACAAGAATATCCCATTCTGAAACCGTGCTGCTTCTGCGAAAGGATCCGGTTTTCACCAAGGTACTTAAATATCTCCTTACGAATAATCTTTTCCAAATTTTAACAACCACACTAGTTAGGTTAACGGGTCGGTAATTCCCAGGTTAACGTTTCGTAGCTGTTTTTACGACAGGACTTACTATGGCGTTCTTCTAATTTTTCAGTAAACAATCCTGCCTTACGGATAGATTAAAGCATATACATAAAGGACTTGCAACGAAGTTAGATAATACCTTCAGTAGACTAGGATGAAATTCATCGGACCACATGGATTTAATTATGTCAGGCTTATTTAGCGGACCAGAGACATCGAGTTCTTTAATGGTCACGCCATCCAGTGTATGTGTGGGGGGATTTGTCTGCGCTGACATGAAGAGTGCTTCTATGGTTTATACATTGCTAAAGTAGTTTGAGCACACTTAAGCCTTATCGAAGACGTCCTCCAACAAAGATGCGGCATTACTGTCTCCTCATAGTGTAGGAATATTTCCCCTTCTTTGTGTGCTTTGGTTTATTTGGGAATGCAGGCGTTTAGTACATACTATGGATTCTTCAACAATTTTTTCTTCGTACAACTTTCTAGAATTACAGAAGGATGAAGCACAGATATTTCGGACTTTCCCATACTGGGATTTAGTTTCATTAGTCCACACTAACCTAAATCTATCCCGTATCTTCCTTCTTTTACGGGGAAGGATGCAGACCTCCCTACTGAACCATGGTGGGGAGTTTCTCGACCCCTCTTAATAGTCCAAGGGATGTGGGGTGTGGTATCGTTTAGGTACGAATATCAAAATGCGTTCCAGGCCGTTTCAACTGAGGACTCTGAGTCCATTGTCCAATCTACTAACGATGCTGGGTGCATGATATCTGGTACATTTGCTTTCCAGACGTTAGATCTGGATTGGACTAACGCGTGCTCATGACTGACCGTTTTATGGAAGTCGGAAATTAAAACTGCGTGAACACTTTTACCTAGGCATGGAGGCTGATTCAGAGTCCTGATCGTTCTTAGTCACTTTTTTCACATGTTGCACTACGGCACGTGATAACCTCATCAACTAGTTCCTGCTCGAAGGAATTTTCTGACGATTCAGTTCGCAGATTTTCTCAGTCCACCATAGGTGCATTAAAGTCCTCTAGGATTAGACATCGACCACTTTGTGATCAAAGATTCAGACTGATTGGCAGGACTTCATTTACCTTGGACTGCGATAAACCAAACCAGTCAACAGCTCCTTTACTTTGCATATCAAGCGGCAAGTGGATGATTCACACATCTCATTCTCATGGGATACACTGTTGATAATGGCAGATAAGATAGCATTCCTTATGGTTAGAACTACTTCCCTTCTTTTACGCTTTTGTATTTTGTCGGCCCTTACTAACGTAAAACTCTCGAAATCAAGTTCCATACAATCCACAGACTGTGTCAGCCAGGTTTCTGTGACTGTGATTTTGTTTGACTTTGTGGAGTCAACCTGTATACCTAGTTCCGATCGCTTATTGAGTAAGCTTTGGGCATTAGTGTAACATATCCGAAGCGGCATCGTTGCGATTACTAACATGCAGAGAGTTGCCAAAGAAGATATACAGTGATAGGGGAATTAACTGTGTTGAATTAGAAAAGGCGTCACAACTTCTATTGCCGGAGTGGCCAAAGAAATTATCAGACGGAACATTTGTAGTACAATTTCTTCATCGTCATATATTGAAATTGTTTCCTCTCTACTTCTACGAAGTGAAATAACGATCTTCTTATTTAAATATTTTGATTAATTATTCATTCTCTATTTTATCACTTTCCAACTCACAGTTATCATTCACTGGATTATAGCTTATTCATTTTATTATTCTACATTTGATTTTTTTCTGTGTTAGTTCATTTAGTATCTTCTTTAAAAAAAAGTAGTTTATTCAACTAATTGTCTAATTATTTAATTACCATTAAAAAAATTCGTTTTGTATTGTTCGTTTGAAACTTTCCACTAATGTTTAATATTTCAACTGATCAGTCACTTATTAGGAAGTCTAAAACAAGTGATACAAAATAAATTTTAAATTATTTTATGCTGTACAAGCAAGTGACTGTCAGAACTCAGAAGCCAAGTGAATAACACGATGGCGTTTGAAGCCAACAGTACTGCAATCCAGTTCAAGAGTGAACATCAATTCTGAGATGCAGGTACATCAAGCTGATGAGTCTCAATAGAGATGACACGCGTGTACTAAATTCCACTGCTGGATACTATCATTATTTGCATATAAAGATTGAGAAATGTAAGATAATTCAACAATGGAGAATGCTGTTGAGTGACGGATTGTTCGAAGATAACAAATAAGGGAAAACGGTGCGTAGTGTTCATCTCACAAAAATCGACATTACGCAAAAGCAAAAACTGCACGCACTCGGAAATGAAATGTTTCAACCTAAAGTTCTATCTCGTTTGATCAACTTCCTCTAATTCGCCTACTGATGCAATCGCTTTTGAATGCTGTGCATTTATGAACAAGGTTTGAAAAATTGAGAATTCTGTCCGATTCCCTTGATCCACCATAACATTACACCAAATTCTATTATTTCTGTTACATTCTGTGAAAAATTTAAAGTAAAATATATTATTACTTCTTTAATCTCAGTGTAAATTATCTGACCATTTAATTAACAAAACATATTTCTGTTGACCTCAGTTGTTGACAGAAATATCAATGATTATACTTTGTCGTCGTCAGTCACCTCACGCCATCTCATTAATCAAATAATATGGTATTATTTCATATCATCTATTATGTATAGAGGGCGTAATATGAATCTTATTTAAAATAAAAAACATCGCTTTATATGACTGACAATCAGTCACACGTACAGAAAAAAGATGATTGAAATTCTCATTTTTCAAACAATTACTACTTTCTATACACAAAATGAAGTGAAATCAAATCTCTCGGCTGTTGATTCATAGAAGGTCTTGCTCCAGCTGTGAATAATTACTGTAACCATTCACCGTCTAATTTCAGATGCGTTTGTTGTTTGTTTACTCACAGAATCATCTAGCTCTCAGTTTATTAATCTATGGATCGCCCATTAATAATCTTGATTCTTTGAGACTCGACTAGTTATTACTTCTTTTGTATATCCATCTATGATACTGTGGTGAATTATCCTGGTGATTAAATCTACATCACTTTCTGTGCTCCATTTTATATCAATCACTTTGACGGATAAACTCATTCCCATTCGGTATTATGAATAAACACATTTTACTGTTGACCGAATGTATGTTTTCACTGAACATTGATTATGTTGTCATGTCATGGTTCAATGTGAGCGATCAAATTTTACGTGAGATTGAATACATTTTGACATGTCATTTGTTGCTGAAGTTTGCTCTCACTTTTCAACAGATTTGAAATGCGCTCTTTTGGAAAGAAGCACTCATAGTTGAATATTTAATTAGCATGTCGGGTTTGCAGTGACTCGCCAATTTCAGATTCATCGTTTTAGATGATTTTATTAAGGAGATAATTTAATTGAGCTAGATCATGTTCGGTGTTTGAAGGCTGTCGGCAGAAAATCACGTACTCTCAATCTTGAAAAAACCAATACTCCTCGTATAATTCAAACGCATGTCACTCAATTTAGCAGTATGAAAACTTACTGCTACGTTACTGTAAACACACCTGACATCTTGTAGGACAGAGATTTTTATATTTATTGATTGAAGCACAATTCTTGGTGTCCTGTTGATGTCCTATTTGTCTAGTATAATTTAATAGTGATGGAATTACATCTATAACTTATTCTACCTTTACTACTTATTAGTAACTAGTTGCTATGAAGTAATGATTCCCTTGTACTTAATGACTGCTTGATTTAAAATTTCGAATACAATACTTTCGTTCGTGCACATCTAGCTGTTCTTAGTTTTATTGCGTTATTCCTGGGATTCCCAGTTTGTAATGCTCTCACATATCACATTTGCGTCCCGATGGAGCCTGTGATGGAACGATTGAACATATACTCAGATTTTGATGCTCTTGGGAATAACATGGAAAGGTTGGAAATGTGGGCCATTATCAAGAGCGCTGTTGAGGATGTCACCACTGTGTTTCATTTCATTTCGTTCATCAGAAAAGAAGCATACACCTAAATAAAGACATTGACATTTCCTGACAAGCCGATTTCCCTTCGTTATGCAACTCTGAAGCAACTACTACTACACCATATAAAGTATACAAATTTCGAATGAGATGAAAGCGGAAATTTTCTTAAAATGATTCGACAGAACACCAGGCGTCCCACTACATCACACCACCACAGTCCAGTGCGTAATCAAGGTTATTCAGATTGAATGACACTCTGAATGATTTTGAGACAATGGTTTCTAATCGATCAACTTCCTATCGAATTTATCATGAGATTGCACCAGATTCAGTTTTTCCGAATGATCCACATATTCTTGATAAACGTTCTTAGAAATTTTAGGAAAATATGACAAGTGAATTTAATCATGAGCAAAATCTTTATGCAGTTTTGACAAACGCTGATTTTTTTTAATGATCCATTACTCTCCAATGAAATTCCTAATAAATTTGGAGAAAATATTTCAGATGAATCAAATCCCGATATCAAATCAAATGTTCAGCATGCAATAATCACATCACAAATGAAGGAGAAGCTTTGAAATGTGTAAATACCTTCACAAATCTGGACAGCATAATTTATTATTACGGTGGATTTGATGCAGACGTGAAGGCGTGGACCGGCCAAGAAAGAACAGCAAATTTACAAATAAAGAACATCTGGAAGTCAAAACAACTGTCAACTAACATTAAGGTCAACATTTTCAATACACACTGTATGAGGCGGAAACCTGGAGAACCACGTAAGCCATCATCCAGAAGATACAAGTGTTGATCACCAGTTACCTACGCAAAATACTTCGTGCTCGTTTGCAAGACACCATTAGTAATAACCTACTGTGTGAGAGGACAAACCAGATTTCAGCGGACGAAAAAATAAAAAATAAACGCCGGAAGTGTATAGGGTTCACATTGAGGAAAGCACCCATGTGTGTCACAAAGTAAGCCTTCACGTGAAATTTTCATGTCCAGTGTAGAAGACGAACTCAGTCTACTGACAACGGTGCATCAGCTGATAATACATTTCTGATCCATCTGTTTAGAGTATTTATTAACTCGATCTCTTCTTCATTCTCCTTACTATTGTGAATTATGTTTAAATAAAATCATGGCAATGTAATATGTGGTATTCGATGTAATCCTTAAACGTCGTATAAAGTTTGTCTTGATAACCGTTCTATATAACGCACTAACGGTTTAGTAATCAGAAGGCGAATACGAAGCGTTGATAACGTTTATTGGGAGCCCATACACATATATCCAAATTTACGGATGCGTTAAACAAGCATAGAAGAGTTGTGCCGAAAGGCAAGCAAGCAATCTAGCGAGTGAGTAAATATGAGTTAGCAAGTACAATCAAGCAAGCGAGAGCATGTGCGAGAGCAAGAGCGAGAGCAATGAATATGAATAACATGAAATGAATGAGTCATCGAATCAAATAAGTGGTTAGTGGTAAGACTAGCAGAGTGAATAAATGCGAAAACCGTTAGCAATATTCAGGCATACATGTTCATACATTCGCAATAGTAATAAAGATACAATGATATAGATAAGTTGTTGTTAGGATGACTCAGTCCGTTGATAAGTTAATAAAAGGACTTGATTAAATTAATTGTGAACAAACTTAATTTCACGTGATCTGATATAAATACATGACATTATCATGAACAGCATCTAGCGTCTTTTGTTTCGATACTCAATCGTACTCTGAAGTAATTCTATATCCTTCTAATTCACCATTTCAGAATTCTTAACAATTGACTTTTTGAAATTACTACATCGACAATTGATGCACCTGTAGAAGTTGATCTCTCTAGGAGTGCTAATTTTTAAGTTATAGGACGTCTAATAACTGGTTTTCTACGTCAGTAGTCTAGTGTTTTCTTTTGACGTAAATACTTTCTTCAGTAAAGTATAACATCAAGGAATTTCGTGGTTTATGTTAAAAACTAATAATAGTCAGATAACTAATTACATCAGGAAGTTTTAGATGCCGATTTTCCCGTAGTATGGAATTCCTCAACAACACTTATCCTTGAAACCATCACAGATCGAACTTGGAATATCAGGGTCACGCATCGAAGGAAAACCTTTTATACCCTTAGGTCCGGATCCAAAGTTTTATGTATCGCACTACGATTAATTGGCTTCATTGCACAACTATTGTGCAATAGCATTTGAGAAAAACTGTCACACAGAGAACATAGGGAGATTCTATTGTTCCGATAATCCATAGTGAGCAATGTTACTTTTCATCTTATACATAAGTCTATACTTATTTTCACTGGAGAATACAATATACCACTTCATCAAAATCACCAATCATTAGAATATAATCATGTGTTAAATATTCAGTGATCACTTACTTTTACATTCACAACCAAATTTCTCATGTAAAGTTGATTGTTGTCCATGTAAAATAGAATTACTTGTTAGGTAATCATCAAGTAGATTCACAGAAACTAGGTGATCATTCTAAATACCGTTCAAAAGAAAATAGAAAATAGATTGTTAACTATTTATTGTTTACATCTAATTAAAGCTGAATATATTTCAACCACTTAATTATTAAGATGAATAAAGTATCACTTATTCACGTCATATTTAACAATAATAATTGTTATCACACTTCAGAATTCTTCATGTTTAGTATACCAATTAGATACTTCAGCATTACAACTAAGGCTTGATTTGTGGTGTGTGCTACTGGTGTCGACAAATATAAGTATGATCAATCAAAAGTGAAATGTCTGCCGACAGAAGGTTAAGCAGACTGAAGAGAAGAGAACGAGGACAGAGGATAATTAGTGTAGAAAGAAAAAGGAAAAATCTAGTGTGAAATAGTTGATTGGCATTTTGTAACTGAAGTATTTACAGTGTGGTTTTCAGATTTTAATAAGAGATTCTGTAATGCTGTTTTAATAGCCATTTGGTTATCCTCGACTATGTTCCCGTTCATTACAGATTGATAGTTCGAAATTCTTGTATTAAATGTCCACAAAACCGTCCATTCCATTGGTGATGAATTTAAATCTAACAGTTAGTTCCTGATATATGTGTAAAATGTTTGCCTAATCAATCAAAAATTTGAGATTCTTAATCATTTTACTTCAAATCTGCTTTATATTATACAATACCATTTGTTTTATAATTAATTTCACAACTACT
This sequence comes from Schistosoma margrebowiei, assembly GCA_944470205.2. NCBI lineage: Eukaryota > Metazoa > Platyhelminthes > Trematoda > Strigeidida > Schistosomatidae > Schistosoma > Schistosoma margrebowiei. The sequence continues at coordinate 20,031,722 of OX104027.1, forward strand.
TATATAATATAAGTAGATTTAAATATTTCTTTAAAATACCTACCAAATAAGGTTGATTGAGTGATTGATTCATTTCTTTATTATTAATTACATTGAAATGATCATTATCAATAAGTGAATTTTGTATAGCTTCTGACAAGTCCACTGCTGTTAAGTATCCAACTATCTTATGATTGTATCTATTAAAAAGAGAAACAACGAAATGATATACATTTTATACATGACATTCATTTGCTAACGTACACTTTATAGAATGACGTTCGTCAAGCAAGTACTAGAAATTAGGTTGTACTGAACAGTTGTTTTATAATACTATAAAACTTCACAGAGGAGAGTATTTACTGTCCAACATTTAGGAACTAAATCATGTATCACAGCGTTTATCTAGGAGTGATCAGCATTATACAACTTAGTGAAATTTAAGACTACTGTCTCATCCAGTTTAGGATTCGCTAGCTGAATGCACTCGCATCCTAGTGCAGTTATTGACATCTGAACTTGAACCAATTATCTTTTTCTCTAAACATCGATGCTTTAATTATAGAATGTCTGAGTTTAGATTGTCACTTACTTATTGATTGATAATACGTTCTATGAAATACATGTACATACAACTGACGATTTCTGAAATAGTACACATAGACTCAGCTACTATTTGTAATTAGCTTTTACAAAACATTTTTCACAATGACTTTATCGAAAAAATCCCGACAGGATTATTATATATCAACAAAGATTGAATAAAAATCAGTCTTAAATATCAACAACGGTATGATTAAAATATTCGCTACTAGTAGTATTAGACTCTTTGGTTGGTGATTTAAACTTCTGTCGATTTTTGACAAAGTGTGACGTGATTTCAGCATCATTAGTGAAGTTGCTCCAATGATCTGCATATCTAAACTCTATGGTTTACTAATTCTTGCTCAGCTTTCAGATATTCTAGTTCCTTTTGAAAACAGAATTATTTTTAGAATAAATAATGTTCAATTACAAAAATAAAAAAATCGCACTATAATTTGATAGGCGAGGATGGATAATAGCTATCAGCAGAATCAAGGATGTGTGTTTCTTCTTATATGAGATTCGTCAGCTAATTGTACCTGCATGAGTCGATATTTAGTTTGGGACTCGAACCCAGTACCGTTCACTTGAAACTCTATCGAGTTGTAAAAATCAGGTACTGAATCCTGATAGCCGCCTGTTTGTGCAATGGGATGAATTTTAAAATCACCTGATATCCGTCTTTGCTTATAAAGCTTGTGATTTAAGGCAATACTAGAAAACTCCTCACAAGATGCACATATATCAACAAGAGACTAATCAATTACAGTCCTAAACGCTAATGGAAAAATACAAGCAAAATATGTGAACATTCATTGTAATCTATCCCCCCCCACACACACACCAAAAAAGAGTTCATTCTCATTACCTTCGTTCATTTTTATTGTAGATTTTTCTTTTCAATGTAAATTTACATTTTTTACATAAATAATGATGATTAAACTATTCAATATATTTACATTTTCTTTGAATATATAATAAACCAATAATGAATGTAAAAATGAAGTAAGTAGTGAAATTACACAACTGACAATCATAATGATAAATTCATTTCTGGTCAATCTATCTAAACTGAATCTCACAAGTCAGGATCGTTGATTCACACTACTGAAGAGTGAACGTATTAAGACGAGACGGTCATATAGTGATTCAAGATTTTCTGTGATGATTTAGTCAGTCCAAGGGATCAGTTCACAGTGTTACTGACTGTCAGCCTGTGGGTTATTGATAGATAAACATTTCATATAGTGAAAATTCCCATTTTGCCATTTAGTCAATAAAGAAGAAACAAATTGAGAGGAAAAATTTCTTTTCAATTAGTTTTTCATAATAACTCTACACTAATATACACAAGTATGATTTACACTTATGATTTAATACTCATCAAGTGGATACGTTACGTAATAATAACAACATAATGACATTTAAATAAACATTGATTAATTGGATTATTAATATTCAAAGTTGCTACGTTGTGTAATGTAAGAAAAAGAGAAGGAACAGAATTTTGTAATGGATGGTCAATAGAATAGTAGTTACGTAAAAATCAAGAGATGAATGTTGAGAAGTTATAAAGTTCGAAAGCAACAGAAACAAAATTACAAAAATTTTTAACGAAGAAAAAATCCAAGTGGAAGAAGTATGAAAAATAGTTCTGATGGAGGAAATTTTGTACTGATGGCCAGGGCAGAGAAAGTGGTTGTACGAATCTCTTTTGAATGCGACGGTTAGGTTTGTTAACATGCATTGCGATGGCAAGCAAGATGACAAGCACAGAATTTTTGTTCAATAATAATTCAGTCAATTAAAACACAACATCACTGTGTACGTGTAAGAAAGCAAAGTGATACACATACACAATTACACACAAAAAATCATCTTTCTATAGAATTATCATCAGAATAAAACAATACTCATGGATGGGTTAAAGCTTGACACTTACACCGTTGGATGCCGACTGAGTGGTCTAATGGGTTAAGCGCCTGAAACGAGACTGATAGGTCTTGGGTTCGAACGTCACTTGGCGCAGGATTATGGATGCGCACTTCTGAGGAGTCGCATACTAAGAGGAAACGGCCGTCCAGTACTTCCACGTTTTCCATGGTGGTCTACCTTCAATTGACTCATGATTTCAACAAGTGGAATATTCATTTCGTTCGTATTAGATAAGCAAATAAAATGTCTCAAAATTGATGATATCATTAAATGTGTATTCTGCAAAAGTAAACTGCACACATAATGCTACTATTGTGGTGGCCCAGACAATGTATAAACTTGAAAATTATCAACAAAGTTATTAAACATCAATAGCAATATTATTATATACCAGTTAACTGTTACAAATACAATAAAAATTGGGACTTTACTTAAGTTCACCAAATGGAAGCGTGTTCAGCTTTAGTCTAGTACAGTAAATTCACAATTATAAATGCTTGGTAATTCCAATCGTGTTGACGAACTCTTTAGTAGTGTAATCCAATGTAGGATATGGTATATTCCCACTCACAGTCTATAAATGTAAATAATATTTGATTTAGATTTCAGTTAACTCAATCAAGAACGAAATTAGAACGAGGGATGCGTATGTAGCAATGTAATTGTTGCCAAGCCACAGTATGTCACGCTATGCAGTTATACAACGAAAAGTGTGTTCGAAGTCATTCACTTAATCAGCACGTACAGTCATTTAATGACAAATGTACATACAGTGAGAAATTGACAAAATAAATAAAAATAACATTAAAAGCGTTTTATAAAATAGGCTTGTCAGGCCGATCTCCACATAGCTCCCCCCTCAGAGTGTCCGTAGGTAACACTGGTTATAATAACAACAAGGAAAATGTAAGAATATTGTATACACATTTATGCGAAGATAATATTTGCAATAATAGCCAACACAAAATTTGGAGATGCGTATGACATGTACGTTAGTAATTTACAGTGTGTTATTGTGTGAAAATAGTAGTGATGCAGCATGGTATAAGAAACACAAATGTAGTGAGAATACTGTCATTTAAAGTCTTGATTTACTAACAATGATAATAATGTGCAGAGATGTTGATAAACCCATGAGAAAAAAAAATGGAACTGCTGATTTTTTTGTGTGTACAATGAATAAATAATTAAATAGAGTTTACTCGTTTATTATTGTAACAAATTTCTTTTTAAATGTGACAAAACGAATAATTGTGGAAAAATATGATTAATTATGTACACTGTGTGATGGAAAAAATATCGTACATTTTGTTGGAACAATCGGGTGAATATAATTATATAGTACATCGATAATTGTTTGTTTCGATTTTTTTATTCGGTGAAATGTACATAGCGTTTGGGTTTTTTTACAGTTCTGCCTGAACGCGTTAAGCAATTAGATTTGATACTCGGTTTTTCTTCCATGTCTGCTCTAGTGGTGGTTCCTTGAAGGGGTTGGTTCAGTGAAGTATTCTGTTCATTTTCGTGTTGTACTTCTTATATAGCAGGCTTTATTCGATCGATAGCCATAGATTCTTTTTTCCACACTTGTTGATTATGAAGTGTTTGTTCGTTTTTTTAATTACTTGATATGGTCCTTCATAAGGTTGTTTATATGACTTTTCAACAGCATCAACTCAAACGAAGACAAACTTGCATGTTTCTGGGTTTCTGTCGAGTTGTATTCGATTGTTATGTTAACGAGGCGGTATGGCTTTGATTCATTGCATGGTTTGCAGCAGCTGGCTAGCAAAATGACTTGTGACCGTTGGTGTTAAAGTGCTTGGGTCCACTAGTTGGCCTGGTAATGTAAGGGTTGTACCATGAACTAGCTGGGCGGCTGTACAACCTATATCTTCCTTTATACTTGAACGGATGCTCAGGAAAACAAGTGGTAATGTTTCACTCGATTTTGATGTATCATCCTGCGCCATCAGCGAGCTTTTTAGTTGGCGGTGAAACCGTTCGACCAAGCCATTAGCTGATGAGTGGTAGGCTGTCGTTTTAATGTGGTTTACGCCCAGAACTCTTGTGAATTCCTGAAATAAGATAGACTGGAACTGGGGACCACGGTCGGTAGTGACGATGAAAAGTACTACGTAATTTGCTATCAAACGGTCGAGGAATACCACGGCTATTGTTTATGCAGAAGTGTCAGTAATAGGGCATGCTATCTTGTGAATCTGTCGACTGCAGTGAGGATGTGTGTGAATGAATTAGATGGTGGCGGTGGACCGACTATTTCTGACTGCATATGTTGAAAACGTTTTTCTGGCAGGGGATACTTGCCAAGGGGACTGATCGTGTTCTTCTGAATTTTGCTGCATTGACATTGTAGACAGTTTTGCATCCATCGTTTTATATTTGAGTTGATCTTTGGCCGCACAAAACGCTCAGTAATCAATTTGGTTGTGGCTCTGATTCCTGGATGAGAAAGATTATGCAGTTGCCGAAATACTTGTCGACGACAGGCTCGAGGGGACGAAAAGGCGGTTGTTATCCCTTGAAACGTCGCATATTATAGGTATATTAGAAGATGGTTCAGGTACGTGTTTGAAGATCATGTTAGGCTTCTCCTGACAGCTTTTTATTTCTGAATCATCTACTTGCAATTTCGCGATTGTTTTCAAATCGATATCTTGCTTACGTACCAGATTATTTACATCCTTTCGTGATGAAGCGTCTCCAACGACATTGGTATGTCCTTTGAAATATTGGATATTTGTTGTAAATTGGGAAATGTAATCCGATTGTCGTGCTTCGCGAGGTGAATGTCGGTCGTACGATGTGTTGAATGAGTAACACAAAGGTTTGTGTTCCGTCATTATAGTGAATGTTCGACCTTGTAATAAGAAGTTGAAATGCTTGACAGCTAAGTGGATGGCTAGTAACTCTCGGCCGAACGTACTATAACATTCCTGAGTTGGTGACAATCTTTTGGAGAAAAACGCTATGGGAGTAGTCATGTTGTTTACCCGTTGTTGTAATACTGCCCCGACGGATTTTTGTGAGGCATCCGTACATGGGATCAAATGAGTTGCGGGGTCAGTATTAAAGTGTTGTAACATGGTAGCGTTGGCTATCAAGGACTTTGCTTTTTTGAATGCCATTTTGGCGTCAGGCGGTAGCTTGAATGTTTGATTCTCTTCCTTACTCGTACCTTTTTTGTCGGCTTTCAGCAAATCGGTTAATGGATGTAATACTTCAGCACAACGTGGTAAGAATCGGCGATAGAAATTACACGTACCGAGGAAACGTCGTAATGACTTCACAGAGGTTGGTTCGGGGTAGTTCGTGATAGCTTCAACTTTCTTCTGAAGTGGTTTGATACCTTGTAAGTCGAAGTAACGTCTCAAAAACTCTAAGGCTGGAACTGTGAATATGCATTTCGAAGGATTGATGACAACGCCATGTTTTTTAAAACGATTTAAAAGGATCTGAACATGTTGGATGTGCTCTTCTAAAGATGAGCTTGCCCTGGCGCTAATAAGGGGACCGGTGGTAATGATTTGGTTTCGCACCTGATGTAAGTAACATTCCTTATGATAATCTGGTTTCGTGATGCACTCGTATTCTGACAGAATGTCGTTAAAAACGTTGTTCGCACGTTTCACTATTCGCACACCATCGATTTAATAGTCGTTGGAAGGTGTACCATCTACCTATAAACATGTATTTGCGTCAAATAATCTCTTCTCGGTCATATCTACTACAAATTGTACGCACTGAGTAAATCGGCTGCGAGGATGGGTCGTTTGGCTTGAGAAACTACGAAAACCCATGTGAATCGTCTTCGGAGTACGAGGTCTAATATGAGTGATTGCTCTCCGTACGTTTCGAAGATTGATTCGTTAGCCACTATTAGAGACAGCTTGGTGCTTGCTGTCTTCGGGAGAGATGAAGTGGCATAATGGTGATTTCTGCTCTTGTATCGACTAAAACGTCCGAGCCGGATATGCGATCCCTGATGTGAAAGAGGCGGCTAACTTGTTGATCAGTAACAGACGCCGCCATTACTGTCTGGCCGGCTCGTCTCCCCGATGGTCTGGATTGTTTGTCGTAAAGTTGCAAAGTTTTGTGCAACGAAGTGCTTTTTCTCCATAATTCGTGTGATACCAACAAATGCCAGCTGCCCGTTTGGGTGACCTAAGACGTTGTCTGAACACTGACCTTCTTTTCGACGTAGATCTAGCAGATCGATAATGAATCATTGCAATAGTCACCTGAAGTGATGCTAACTGCCGTGTTAAGTGTGTTATCTGTTGCTGAATGTTGAGTGCATCACTCATATCTTCTCTACAGGAGGATTGTACCGCGGTAATTGCGTGACTATCGGGATATATTTCCATAATCTTATCAGCCATATCAGCTAAATCGTCAAGAGTGACAGAGGTTCCTGAAATATTGAGAATTTGTTTAATATTATGTCATAACTTTAAAAAACAAATTTGCTTAGTCAGTCAGTAACAACGTAGAACTTCGTACGTACGTACGTCAGTTCGAGTTGCCACACCACCTCAACACAGAGATGCAGTTGTCGATCCAAATCCCGTAGTGGTAGAGGTAGCAAGAGTGTAAGCAGTGATCGGGAAAATTAGGGTTTGGAGATGTTATTTAAAGAGTATAATTCAGTGAAATAAATTTGGAAAGAGGAAAAAAGTGACATGAAGAATTCAGAAGATTAGAATTTGGGAGAACACAAAGAGTGGATGCACCTGCGCCATTGCAAACGATTTCGAGCCATGTCATTCAAGGTCTCTAACCATCGGTTGCTGTCATCTCGCGGTCCCCAACCAGGTAGTGTACACCTATCAACATGACTCAGACCACTTGTCAGTGACTTCATGGACTTGAGCCATGTTTTGTTCTGGCCGCCCCTAGCTTTCTTCCAACCTATTCCTATACCACTGAACATCGCACGTCGGGGCATTCGGTGGTTGGGCATACATAACACGTGTCCCAGCCATCTCAGCTGATGAAGTTTCACTACTTCATCAATTGATTCGCCATCCTTACCTAGTACCCGTTTCCTAACAACTGCATTACTTACTCGATGGTCCCATGATATACGAGCAATGTTTCGAAGACACCTATGATCGAATACTAGTAACCTACGAATATCTTCTACTCTTACCGGCCATGTTTCACTGCCATAAAGTAGGACGGGACGTACTGCTGCGCAGTAAACCCGTCCTTTGGTTGATAGACGGATATCTCGCCCACGCCATAAATGACGCAAGTTGGCAAAAGCTAGTCGAGCCTTCTGTATCCGTGCTGAGATTTCGTCACACACCAGACCACAAGGGCTGATGAGACTTCCAAGATAAGTGAAGCGGTCGACACACTCAACTACTTCACTCCCTATCACTAGTTTGGGTGTCGATGTAACCCAATCCTGAAGCAACATTTTGCATTTCGAGGGAGAGAATCGCATCCCGAACACGCTCGCATTGTTGCTTAGAGTGGTCAGAAGGCTCTGCATTTTGTCAGCGTCTTCACTAAATAAAACTATGTCATCAGCATATTCTAAGTCAACAAGTGAACCTCCCGGTAGAAGTTCAACCCCTGGAAATTTAGATGAGGAGAGTGTTATCTCTAAAAGTACGTCGACCACAAAGTTGAACAAGAATGGAGAGAGTGGACAGCCCTGACGAACACCACTTGATGTAATCAATTCTGATGACAGTTCGCCATAAGCTCTCACTCTACCAGTTGTGTTCGAGTAGAGAGCCTGAATAAGTTTAATGTACTTCTTTGGTACTCCTTTCAGTGACAAACACTGCCATAGAACCTTACGATCAACAGAGTCGAATGCCGCCTTAAGGTCGAGAAATACTACCATTGTGGGGCGTCTAAACGTGTATCTGTGTTCTAGAACCTGACGTAGTGTGAATATCTGGTCTATACAACCTAGTCCAGGTCGAAAATCGGCCTGGTTTTCTCTAATCTGCACTTCACGAGCTTTGATTAGGCGTCGAAGTATTATTGAGGCTAATATTTTAGACACTATATTAGTCAAACTGATTCCTCTATGATTGTCACAAGAGGACTTTTGTCCTTTCTTATAGACTGGCACAATCAGTGATTGAGACCAGTCAGATGGGATTACGTCCAGTTCCCGAATTCTACCTAAAACCTCAGTTAATCTCATTGCTAATACTGGACCACCATCCTTAAAAGTCTCAGGAGTAAACCTGTCAGGGCCTGCTGCTCTCCCTCGTTTCAGATTTCCTATGGCTTTTTCAACTTCATAAAGAGACGGAGGACCTACATTAACTTGCCATTCAGTTTGACTGGGGATCGTGGGAAACCGAAGTGTGGCTGAAGGCCAGTTGAACTGATCCCTGAAGTGTTCTGCCCATCGATCCAATCTCCTGGATTGGGAATGAATAATATGTCCATATTTCTCTGGGATTGTTTCGCTAACGGTCGGGTTCCTAATTCCGGTTTCCTTAACGAGTCTAAACAATTGTCTGCTATTACCTATTTCCGTTGCCTTTTCCATCTCTCTTGCTTTCGCTACCCACCACTGTTCGCGATCATTGCGTAGACTTCTTGTCAGTTTGCGCTTAAGCTGACTCCGCTCTTCACTATGTTCAGAGCCAGGTGGAATGAGTTTCCGAGCATCGATCAGTGCGATAGATGCTGCTGAGATCCAGTGTTGCTCCCTAACCTGCAGGTTTACCTTACCAGCAGATATCACTGCTGTTTCCACAGCTTTTCGGATATCATTCCATGCTGCATCGGGGTGGGCATCATAAACATGACTGCCTAACTGTTTTCCTAGTTGTTCCTGAAATATACTCTTAGCTTAACTATCATTAAGTAGGCCCCTAAGAGGTTTCCTTGCAGCGTCTTTCCTACGTCCAGTAAGAAGCAAGCAAATACGCGCTCGCACTAGAACATGATCTGAATCTAAGCATGTGCTACAGAATGAGCGACAGTATTCTATTGAGCCCCTCCATCGGTGGCTGATGGAGATGTGATATATTTTGGTCCACCGTTGGGACGAATTAGGAGGTCACCATGGTAAAAGATGTTTTTCCTTATGCTTAAAGTTAGTATTTGCAAGAAACAGGCGATTATCTGAGCATAGCTGCAACAGACGGTCGCCATTATCTGTTCTTTGAGCCACGACACCATAAGATCCACCTAAGTGTCTTTCCCTATCGCTTAGTTTACCTACTTGAGCATTAAAGTCACCGGCCACTATTACTACATCATAGCGCCTAGCTTTTTGAAGAAGTCCGGAAACCTTTCTGTAAAACTCATCTTTTACATCACCTGAGCTGCAGTCAGTGGGAGAATAGGCAGAGACGACGAAGAGGCAACGACGGGTGTCCCTATCTTTCCAGATTCTTACTGTTCCATTCAGTCGGACAGCGCACAAACGGCTGTCTACTGGGATCCACTCCAAGGGAGCTAGTTCTGCTCTGGGACTTGATGCTGTACCTACGCCGGCGAGGCCACGAGAAGCAGAATCAAGGCTTCCAGATACACGAAGCGTAAATCGAGTCGGTTCTTTATTTTGGCATGTTGAGGTCAGATGAATGACGCTACTCGAATCTTGTATGCGCGTTTCGGAGACGCAGCACACATCGATGGCGCGAGATTCTAAAGTCCTAGCTAAGGAAGCCTGCTGTCCTATTTTGCACAGTGTTCGTACGTTAAAAGCTCCAATGTGTAGTTTAGAGCGTGGTTTCAGGAGACCAGGAATCGAGTTCCACGTACTCGAATCATTTGCCTTAGCGGTGCAAGGTGATAAACAGATGTGAGGAGGGTTAGTCATGGAGATAAGAGAGGTATTAGGAGGTGTAGGAAGGATTCGAATGTGACCAACTTGGTATCGTGTGCGGTTACGGGTATGAGTGCTGATGTCACTTCCCGGCTGCCCACACCGTGGAAGGGTATTTCTTGAGGAACCTGAAAAGGAAATTGGATTAGTGTTGGTCTTGACGACCTTGGAGCGTGACCGCAGAGCCTAAGGGACAACTGCTGAGGCCGGTCGCGCACGGCCTTTTTGTGGTAGTTTTTTGACGTGTTAGCTCCGTTCTTCAAAGGGCCTTACCGCCGGAGACGGAAATCCGTGAGGTAAGGTGAGGTGTGACATTTTAGGGTCGACCTCTTCTAACCACACCCGTCCTTGTGGGAAGACAGCATCGCTGTCATGCTGGTTGTCTGAGGGAAACACCTTACTGCTGTCAAACCTCTCTACAGTCATCAGTACGACTTCGCCCTACCGGTGATTATGATCTTATCGGCAACTTCCACCCACTTATTCTGTAATTCTAGGGTAAACATGACACAGTTCTTTCCAAATTAGCCGGAGAATTCATATCAGACATATACCCCATTTCCTTCAATGTTATGCAACACTACGTAGCTTTATTTGCGAAGTCAGTTAAGCCATCTGATTTTTCAACAGATTTGTGGTTAAGTAACTCAGTAATCATATCGTGAGCAACAAGGTGTTCCTTACCAAACAGGTCATACAAAATCTGTTTAGCTCTATCATAGCCCAAATGAATAGGCAATGAAATGCAAGCTTCAATAGCCATCCTGGCCTTTCCCTTACGATAGTATAACAAATACGTCAATTCGAATTGTTTCTCAACCTTGAAAAGTTTTCAAATGCTGTTCATATGAAAAACATTAGTTTCCGAGACATCTAAGCAGAATGGCTTTACGAAGAACGAACAATAAATAATCTACATAATATTGAATAAATTTTATCAACCTTGAAATATTTACTCAACCTGTTTATATGAAGAACTTTATGTTTTCATTGACATTACATTAGAATTGTCTTATGAGAAATTGACATTGATTTTAAGGTATCAGTTCACTATTCCAATAACTATTGCTTCCGTGGATACGATGAACTGAACAAACACCAAAGTGAACTTTAATCAAACCCTAATGAATAAACTACATTATTACCTAAAAATACTGCGACTACATGTATTGACAATGAATAATAATAATTTTATATTAGGCCAGACATTAGTGTATGATTGAAAACAACTCTGATGTTCATGATTTCTCAAAATAAAGCAACAGCCGTTTATTCGATCACAGAATGTGATACTCGTTAAAGCAGTATTTTGGTTACTGTCAACATTCTTTTGCAGCGCAAAATTCACCATCACACTGCCAACAAGTACGTTCTGCAATTAAAACGAAATAATGAATAGTTTTGGCTTCTTCGGCTGAAATTATTATTCACTTGCGAAAGTGTAGACTGTTAATCATTCAACAGTAATTGACTCATTACATTTAGTGTGAAGACATTCAGGTCCACTTCTCCCTGATTAATACGAAACGTTCTGTCTATTTTGATCGCTAGATCTATTTGAAGCCAACGGTACAATATGCCAGTAAAATGAGCTTATTTGTGACTGTTTGGAGGTTACAATCCCAAGTTCAACGATGATGGAGTCGTCTGACGGGATTTATTTCATTAAACATAATTCAGATGCAAAAATGCAAATTAAGATATCCAAACAAAATAGGTTTTGTTACTTGAATTTTAACCTATCAAATCAAAGCAATGCACCATTGGTAAACAGTTCACAAATCATTACAAGTAAAATAGTGTTTGCTCGTGAAAATATGAGCACACATTTTGACCTACATTAAAATTCTCTCACTTAATTTAAACTATTGCCAATTATTTCCAATATATTTTTGATCAATAGAGGTCTTGAAACTTCAATCAATAGTGGATAAGTGTCAGCTTTTAGAGTACAACAGCTAGAAGTATATTGCATTACGATGACTGTTAAACAATGGTTATATTATTTTGTGAAAGGTGATGTTTTTAATGGTCAATTTGGATCGTCGAATAAGAAACGAACAAACAAACACTTGAAAAATTTATATAAGCACGACATGGTGTAACAACAATTATTAACGTTGTGAACATAAAAATGAGGTGAGTGTTGACTGTACAGTCGAAGCAAATGAGTGTGTTATAAGAACTTTGATTTGTTTCAATGAAATAAGGCTGTCTATTTTTATCTGAACCATTCCAGGCATATCTCTGCAACTGGCTACTTTTTACTGCTCTATTTGATCATCGTATTAAATTATGAATTCTTCGACTGCCTTCGCATTTGCACAAAACCTGAACAGCCGAACTATAAAAAGCTGATTTTTGAGAATGAGTCTTATGAATATGTAAGTAATCAGTCAGGTTACAATAAATATATTCAGTCTTATCTCTTTAATTATTCCCAGATAATCCGGTCTTATCAGCCTCCTCCAGTTGTTACAGGCAAATTTGTAATATTGAATGCTCAAAAAGTGAGTTGACTAAATTTTGCAATTCATATGTTTGCTTAAAATCAGGAGATATCTGCAAGATTCTCGTTTAAGTTTTATGGTGTTGAAGTCAAAGATTTCCAAATATTAGAAGGTGGTAAGAGAATCATTTTTATCGAACTAAAGTTGTTACGGAGTTTTGTTTATTCACATTTCATTCTGTGGATCAATTTTGCTCCAATTTCTGTAGTGAATTAGTTTTACGCTTTTTTTAGCATTCAAAACGTCTACTGATATCTTAATTCGTTCATGTTGTAAGCACTTTAAAGCTTTACGGAAATTTAGTTACGGTCCATGAAACTCTTTTTGTATCCAGTTAATTTAAAAGTCTTGAATTCATTCTCTGCACATTGTCAACTAAATTACATGTTTTCATTCGATACACACAGGCACAATTTCACTGAGCGGCCAAGGTTTTACGGTAAATATCATTCCTTATGTGATAGACGGTTTTATTGATAAGACAGAATTTTTGGATAAGCGTGAGTACTTCTATTATCCAGTGATAATTTGTTTTGCCTTTCATTTATCACTATTATATTGCATGAATGATTCAATATTTGATCTGGTTATATTTCGGGAGCTGATCAATACACAGTGAGTAAAATGCTTCTGTGAATTGATGTCCTTAAATGTGTTTACAACACGTATTTATTACTGTCAAGTGAACATAATGGTTCACTTGTAAATAAACGCAAACCGATTGAGTAGAAATAATAAATCGAACGAATGAAACTGAACTCATGTACAACAATAAACGATGTTGTGTAAGAAATCATTTTGGATTAATAAATCACATAGAATATCAAATTATATTTAATGACGTTCAAATTTTTTCTGTAACTTACTTCATAAAGAAGTAATGTTTGCTAGTCATTATCTGTGGACCACTGTGTATTCATCACATTCATCACAATTATGACAGACGATAAAAAATTACCATAAACAGTGCACTGGTATAACATGATTGATTCGACTCGGAATAACTAGAACATCAAAATGAAGTTCACTCATTTTGTTCAGTTATCGGATTTTGTGACAATAAAGTTGAATTTCTGGATCATAATAATTGGTTTAATTGTGGGAACACTGCTCGATCAGAATAACGTAATCTCAGGAAATGATTTCGCACGTGTATTGTCGTTTACATATTACCGGTCTATTAGATTGTCTGAAGCTTTTAAAATCAACGCTTCGGAAGTAAAATATTCTTATCAGTTGGTTGGATTGAAACATTCATCATATCGTTGAAATAATTATTAGTCTCCTTGCTACTCTCATTTAACTAAAACAGTTTACTTAAATCTTGAAAGAAAGATGATAACTCGTGTCCAAACTCATTTCCTTTCGATATTCATTATACATATATATAAAAACACAAATATTTTCACTTTCATCATTTCAGGGGATTTATTAGCCGTCAGGAATTTTTATTATCCAAAAGCTGATGGTAAAAGTATGTATCCACAAAATGATTATTTGCTAACACATGAAATATTTAAACACTTACATCAACATCCGCAGTACCTGCTTACACATTTTATGTTAATTTTAAATCAATAAATGCTATTCCAAAACTGACAAGTAATAATGCGTAACCATCCCATAAAACTGGGAAGAGGGAATTATGTGTGGAATCCAACGACTGTTTGAACACATTGATTGTGTCGTGAAGGACAGTTGACATAATCAGGAGCATACTAGATTTGTCGTGCAATAAATAAATCCGTATGAATAAATTAGGTCATAAATTTATGTTGCTTGTGGATAAACAAATGCTCAGATACATCGTCGTCAACAAGCCCTAATGCTGCTTGATCAGAAGTCTGCATGCTGAAATAAGTAAATTTGTGTTACTCACAACACAGTCATTCATAAAAATTATTCAATCGAATTAAGAAATCACCAACACGAATATTCTGAAGCTATTCATATTCCATCGTTACCAAACCAATGCGTTGCATAACCGACTACGTTACTAAGTTCTATTTGTAAACAAACAAACCATAGCTAATGCCATGTGTACTTAAGGTTGATTTTTTCATGGGTAATTATAGATTATTGAGCAAATGTCAAAACCTCCTCAACTATCAGATTTAACTGGAAGCTATACGATTTATTATTTCAATATGATAACAAGGTTGTTATCTCACATTTATATTGAAGGATGCATGCTTGCTTCATTTACACGACGATTATATTTATTATGAATTTTATTAAAGACCTTTGAGATAACGAAGAAAATACCTGCCTAAAAGTGATCCATTTGCACGTAGGCACATATAATTTTGCATCCAACAATGACTTGCTAATCACTAAATCCTAAAAATCCAAATAAAAAAAGTCTTCTGTTTGCAGTTACTGAAGCCATTATAACTAATCTGATACATCCGAATGAAAAGATATCAATCTATTGTGAGAACGTAAGTTGCACATTTGAATAGTAACGTAGTGTTGTTTCATGTATTTCAAATTATTATCTTACTTTGCGCAAATCAACACTGTCGAATGCATCAAGATACACTAAAATACTAAAGAAGAATTTTTTTAACATGCACACAGACCAGATAACCTTATTATTAACTCCGCAATTACACACAGAATCAGTTATTATTTTTGAAATGATGGATAGAAGTGAGTACATTAACACGATTCCTCCACAACTGATGTGAGTGAGATTATCCTCGAAGACTAGATGAGGCACACTCCTGAGGAAAGTAAGGAGAACAGTGTGCTTACTGTGTAACCAGTTGTCCTTGTGCATAGTGATGTGAATGACGACACATTCCTTCAGTGATTGGTTGACTTTGATAAAAGTGGGTGTGTGTTGACAGCTGTTAACTCAGACTTCCGTTACTTCTTTTCAGGTATCTAGGGTACATGGAAATAGTGAAACCCGATTGAGAATTGATGGATATATTCGGTGCGAAAAAGAAGGTATCAAATATTATTTACATTCTGATTTACACCGACCTACACAAGCAGTCATGTGATAACCTAACATTAACTTCTTTATAGAGCCTTTGATCAACACGTCAATACGGAAATTTGCTGTATTCTATCAAAATGATCTAATATATCTTTCTCATTGTTTACATTATTCATTAGTTTTGTGTAAAAACAGATTGGTCAAAGTGTTGAAAAAAAATCGTGTGAAATGATACATGAATGTTTCTGGTAAACTCATTGTCCAAGCACTGCTGTTTATTGAAAATTCGACATGGATGATGTGCTTACACGTCTTGAAGAAAATTTTAATATCTTTCTTACACCTGTCACTCCTCGTGAAGGAGCATAAGCCGCTCACCAGCATTCTCCATCCAACCCTGTCCGAGGCAATCCTTTCTAGCTCCGTCCATTTGTAATTCATCGTTTTCATATCTGCTTCTATTATCCGACGCAATGTGTTTATTGACCTTCCTCTTTTTTGCTTCCCTTCAGGATTCCAAATTAGCGCTTGCCTCGTTATGCAGTTTGACGATTTGCGTAATGTATGTTCTATCCATTTCCATCGTCTTATCTAGTTTCTTCTTGAGATGGAAGTTGGTTTGTTCTCTCCCACAGAAAGCTAATGCCGATGGTATCCGGCCAATGGATGTTGAGTATCTTGCGAAGACAGCTATTTATATATACTTGTACCTACTTGATTGTGGTTGTTGTAGTTCTCCAAGTTTCAGCTTCATACAGTAGAACTGCCTTGACGTTGGTATTAAAGATTCTCACTTTGATATTGGTTGAAAGTTGTTTTGAGTTCCATATGTTCTTTAACTGTATGAATGCTGTCCTTGCTTTGCCAATCCTTGCCATTACGTCGGCATCTGAACCTCCTTGTTCATCGTTGATGCTTACAAAGTATGCGAAAGACTACATTTTCCAGAGTTTCGCCATCAAGAGTGATTGGATTGTTGTTTTCCGCTTTGAATTTGAGGACTTGGGTTTTCCCTTTGTGTATGCTGGGGCCTACTGATTCAGAGACTGCTGCTACACTGGCTGTCTTCATCTGCATCTGTTCGTGTGTACGTGATAGGAGGGCTACGTCATCTACGAAGTCCAAATCGTCTAATTGATTTCGAGCTGTCCATTGAATTCCGTGTTTTCCTTCAGATGTCGAGGTCTTCATAATCCAGTCGACCACCAGAAGAAAGAGGAAGGGAGAGAGTAAGCAGCCTTGTCTGACTCCGGTTTTTACTTGGAATGCATCTGTCAGCTGTCCTCCATGCACGACTTTACACTGTAGTCCGTCGTATGAGTTCCGGATAATGTTGACAATCTTCTCAGGAAGTTTAATATCTTATGTGATATTCAAGGTTTTAACTAGTGCTGACGAAAGCGCGTGTTTTGATCAAATCTTTTGAACAGTGAACCACTGAATTCATCTGAATTTACATCAAGTTTTGTGTCTATATTTGAGCAACCTTCATCCTTGTTAGTGTAACAAATAGGAATAACGTTGTTCTGATGAAATCGTATAGATGTTGTTTCTTTTTTACATGCTGAATTCCGTAAACATTGAGTCTCACGATCCACGTCTACTGACGCACGCCTAACCTGATATGCTGAGTAATATAACTATAGTGTGTGAATATATTCAACATGGATGTTCAGAGAATTCGGTCTCATTCTTAAACAGTCGCTAGCTAAACAAAATCTCACTTGCTTTCTTCTGTTTAATTTCTTTCACAAGTTGTGCAACAAACTGGAATAAATGTACCTGAAAAATGGATACAAAATGGAACGTTAGTGGAGTATGAAGCTTTCGAGGGTATGTTAAACCTTATTGTGTCAGAAATGATTATTTTTGCAGTTGAATACATCAATTGTTTTTGAAAAAATTGAAAATGTGATGAGCGATCTCACTAAACATGTAGAAGAAATTTGGTTACTACTATTATGAAATCACGCTATTCTATACGTGGATTCTCTGTCGATTATTGAAAATGATGAAGAATGGAAGTTCTTTACTTATTTAAAATTCACTTAACCGTACATAATGTTGCAAAACGATATATGAGATAATACAAGTCAGTTAGTTGATTGTGGATTGACTTAGAAGTGTCCATAGTTTTTGAACTTGGTACATGTGATATTGAATTTTCTTGAGTTGCTAAAATCACGGAAAGGTGTCCTGAAATTGTAATTAACTTGAAAAAAATTGCATACTTTCCAAAATATATACGTCATTCTAATCATTCGATAAATTGTACGTGTAGACAAGTCAGATGTTCAGATTTCCATATACCATATTCAGCAGATACTTGTACAGTATCAAAAATACTGAAAATTTTCATGTCCAGTAAGTACATCTTTTCTCATTGACTTGTATGATGAGTGGTCACAAACACTCTTTACTTCGTCATGTGTTGGATTATTGAAAAAACATCACTATGACTAAAAAATCATTCAATAATCTAATGTTCAGATTGACTCCAATATTTGGTTAATAAAATATAAATCACTATCGATTCATGATCTAGGTAGTGTGACGTGCTGAACAAAAGCATACACTGTATAATGCGATAACATAATTTGAGACATTACATAACGATACGTCGACTGAAGTCTCTTCCAGAAAAATGTCAAGGACGAATTGAAAATCAGTGTCATTCGTCCTTTGTTTTTCAATCGAATTAGCATAATTATAGGTGAATTTATTGTCTGAAAAGAACTGACTTTCTTGCACGGATTTCAAAATAGTCAGTGTGAGTTAGTTGAAAATGTAATTTACTAGTTTACACATGTTTATTCGGTATACAAGAAACGTTTTCATCATCAGACTGATATCAATGAATGAAACGCTGAACCACGTGACAGCATAGTGTATACATTTCTGAATGAGAACAGTCATCAAAATCTACCAAATGCACACGTTAATACTCGTCGTTGAACATCCAACATAGTTTCATTCAGTTTAGAGCTGTTGTCGTGAAATGCGAATGACAGTATGAACGAGTTCTCTTTCTCATGAATATGTACATTGAGTAATCACGCACACTTTTCACTTTATCATGCGGTAGGGTGTTAAATGACCGCCTCGACAACTAAGAGAATATATATTATTTCTTATGGATGTATTTTCATTCAAAGCCAAAATGTTGTCGTATATTGGGGATTTCGACGGAAGTGTGCGCGACGTGATGACAAATTCCTCGTGAACGAAATATTTGACCAACTTCGAAATCATCACTACATTATCGAGTCATAGTTATGTGTTTTGTAATTCACCTGTCTTCCTTCCTTCGAAGATTGTCCAAAACATAATTCGAGTGAAGCATGTCAAGATGCAACAACATCGAATGAAACATGTATTAGGTGTGAAACAGCCAACATGTGCGTTACCAGCAATGATAAGAATATTCATGAATTTAAAGTAAATGCTTGCAAGGTTAAAGTAAGTAATTGATAGATTTCACACATTGTTTACAACATCACCATATTCTAAATTGTCAATCTCTTTACTCGGAAACACACTTCCTTGTTGCAAACAGTTAGGTTATTGTATACGTTGATGATGTTTAATCAAATTTGAGTACGATGCTATGTTTCATTGTGGACATTCAACAATCAATAGAAGCGTGGTTCAACGCTTATGCTTGAAAAACTGTTAACTCTTCTGCTCATAGAATGTGTAGTGTCCAATATGAAGCCGTCAGCATGCAAAAATCGAATCACAAATGACGGAGAGGATTTGTAAGATGTAAAAAGCTTAATATATTTTGGCAGCATCATTGATGAACAGGGTGGATCTGATGCAGATGTGAAGGCTCGGATCGCCAAAGCAAGAGCAGCACATTTACAACTCAGAAACATATGGAACTCAAAGCAACTTTCAACCAACACCAAGTTCAGGATTTTCAATACGAACGTCAAGACAGTTCTACTGTATGGAGCAGAAACTTGGAGAACTATGAATGTCATGATCCAGAAAATACGGGTGTTTATTATCTTCGTATCCGGTAGACAGACACTATTAGCATCAACTTACTATGTGAGAGAACAAGCCAGATCCTATCAGATGTATAAAACATGAAGAAACGCTGGAATTGGATAGAACACACATTGAAGAAAGCACCTAACCGCGTCACAAAACAAGCCCTCACATGAGATTCTCAAGGTCAACGGAAAAGAGGAAGACCAAAGAACATATTTCACCCGGAAATGTAGATAGACATGAGAGAAATGAACATAAATTGGGTGGAAGTAGAAAAGAAGACCTAGGACAGAGTGTGTCGGAGAATGCTGGTCGTCGGCCTATGCTCCCTTGTGAGTAAGAGGCGTAAATAAGTAAGTGATATGAAACATTCTGTATGTGTGAATTGTTACAAAATGCCGATGAGATCAGTTTAAATGATAAAGAATAATCTGTGATAAATTCTGCATCATGTTTGGAAAGTGAAAGTTCGTGAACTCCTATTGTTGAATTTGAGAACAGATATTCCTGATACTCGGTTGATAAATTTGTATTCTGGATGGATTGCTTCAGTAAAGCCGTCAATTATTAGGTTGTTAATAATTATTTAGATTGTGATAAGCTGAACCATCCGGGAAAGAAATTTCATCGCACAAATAAGTTATCAGTTAGTTGTAGGGTAATGTGTGATCATTTCATTGACTGTCAAATCAGTAGCAGATATCCTAAATCATTATTCATTGATCACATAGTGGAAATGTAAATTATGTAACTAATTGTTGAATTCACTTGTGTCATCAATACTGACAGTGATGTATAATGAATGATGAAATATTTGATATTTGATTATATTTCCACTGTTTATTTCTTCTGAAGATCTCGACTGTCAATGTTCTTACTGAACAAACAACTCTAGCAACTACTGAAACTGATTTGAAGAAGACTAGTGGAAGCACTGAATCACATTTGGTAAATATTTGATATTTTGTAATCATTATACTATTTCGTAATTTTCAGAACATGACTACACATACAACTGAAGACATTGAGAAAAGAAAATCACTGCAATATGTGTACATCGTTGTACCATTAGTTATATCTTTCCTTATTGTATGCATTGGTTGTGGCATTTGGCTATGGTGCTACTGAAGGAATAGAGTTTATCTATAGTCCTCACAATAGCTTCTCAACTGTTTTCATTATGTTGACTTTGTTAATTTCAATTTGTATTTTAGTAAACACACTTTGTAGTTTGTTAATCATTTCACTACATTGAAGATTGTTTCACGGAACTCCATGTCACATTAATGATTGTTTACTTAATGACAGATGTCGCTTTGTTAGTATAATAGTAAAATATAATTTCTTGTACTAATGTCATTATTTTCATTCAACAGAAAAATAGATAATTTCACAAGAGGTTAAAATATTGCACTTTTCAATCAACAGTATAGTGTATACGTGATTATGTGACAATTGAAATCAGCCAAGTGTTTGTTGTAAATGTCAATTTTGTTAAAGTCTCGATACTGAGAAATCTCATTCGAAATTGACGTCGTTCATTGTTTTAAACTAAACTGTGGAAATGAGGCATCAATATTAAACGAGGCACTTCAATCCTTCGTAATTTGACTTCAAACTGTTGATCGAAATCTGGTTGACAGACTGTTGTTAATGAGGTGTTATGAATTTGTTGAATATGAAATAATTTTAGAGGGTCCAGCTGATACTCAAGTCGGAATGTAAAAAGTTGGAAATGTGAATGATGAACTAGTAACAGTTCTGCCGTAGCATTGGTAATAAGATGAGAGATTTGAAAGAAGAAAACACCAAAGTGTTTGCGTCAATGACTGGTCACATTATCAAACAACATTTGGCTAATACTCAGTCTCATTCTCATGGATTTATGAGAAACTAGTCTACTGTGAAATTATCCGTTTTGTTAATTATCATACTTTTTGTCCCTCCAGTTTAAATAAATGTTTTTAAATTGATTAGTTTCACACTTAACTTTTTATCCAACGTTAATTTTAAAAAGAATAATTCGTTCACGCAACATTTTTCACTGATGTTTTGAATGGAATAATACCTCCTGTAAGATCTATTCTGAAGGTTTTGTGTGCGTGTGTGAGCATCCCTCCATGTATACATTTGTAGTTTGTTCCAATTGATTCCTTTAGTTTTACATTTTGTTATTCTTTTTGATTCCATTTCGGTTGGTCATATTTGTATTTTATTATATTTTTCACTTTTCTAACGATTTCAGTAAGTTTCCATGTTTTTTCTTGAACTCCATTTATGTTGTGTTCACGTGATACTAAGTCTTGTCAGCAGCCATGTTGATTTGCATTTGTTTGTTCCTCCTTTTGATTGTGTTGCTTGTATTGACTAGAATTGTACATTTTTGATTGTGAATTGTGGCACACTTTCAGAATTGGAAACACGCTGTGTTATAAAGCAACCAAATATTATTTTTTGAACGAATCTCTGCATGATTTAGCCAGACAGGTTGGAATAAAATTGAATTGTTGCGATTGATAATTTTCACGCATTCTTTATCAACTTCCTTACTTATTGTAATTTATATTTGATTCATTGAACAATTATTGGCTGAATAGCTGGTTGGTCATATTTGTTAAGTTGTAGGGTACATTTAAATTTATAATGAATTTCAGAACCATCATTTTACCCAATCACATTGTTTTGCTTTCAACCGGATATCCAACCCATCTAGACAGTTATTCTTTAGTCCAAATATTAGTTTGGATCTAACACCTGTAAGAATTTTTACGGTAATTAAAATGAAGAATCTTTCAAATTATTAAAACAAAATTCATGTATCAGAAAATTTACAAAGTTGTAGAAGGTTTTTAACGTCATTCAGTTTTCTCTTAATGGAGTGTTAGCGTTAATAATGAATTCGAATGATGGAAAATATATGAGACTTTTCTTCTTCCAACTAAACTTTAAACAGCATTATAATATTGTCAGAGTGGGAATCCGTTGAGATTGCAGTAGTTTCAACATTGGGATTCATGAGTATTATACTAACTGGCCTTCCAGTGATTCCAGGATTTTAAAGGTGGTCTGGCCCAGTTTGATACACGGTTTCAAGCATTGTCGTGTTCACCATATTAGTTTAATTTCGCATCACCCGAGAGAAACCTCCCATGTTTTATTCTGTGCAACGCACCCAGTGTATGTAAATCTATAAGAAGTGTCACAAAACAGGAATCACAAACAAGACGTATCCTTATCATAAACAATGAATTTAGTTGAACAATACAACTGAGATGGTGTTTATTCATGGATGACGTAAGACCATATATGAATTGACAACCAGAAGATTGTTTTTCGCTTCATCTTATTTTTTAGAAAAATAGTCAAACTTTGTAAAATGAGAATTTCACTCATCTTTGATCTTCGTATGTCGGTGACTGTCAGCCAAATGAAGAACATATTATTAGAAAGCGAAGATGTTTTATTCTAAGAATGATTTTACACCCACACCGCGCGCTACGGACTGGACGTTACTTTCACGTCGAGTTTTTTAGTTTTATTTTTCAAAGATTCTCGCAGAGATGGATTAATGGAAGATAACCCAAATCTTAACTACTAACATATAAACTGTGAATTCCATGCCATATGATAAGTTCTGAGTTTAACTTACGGTATTTATGACCATATTCATGCAATAATTCATAATTATATAATTACATACATTCCTTTTGACTATACGATCAAACTATACTCTGTCACTTTGAAACCATATATAGGCATATTTGACGAAGATTTGCATTTCATATCTGTATTATATTCCTTAAGGAATATATGGTTATATCGTATTTGAATGCTTTAACCCACGTACTTTATGTATCTACAGGATCTATTCAAACCTCTACCTAATATCAGGAAATATATATAACCGTGTATGTTAAAGGACTGTATTCACTGTTTTATGAACTATCATTTAAATCGTATTTGGATACTATAAATCATTTAATTTCTGAAGCTACCTGTCCAATTCGGTGAGTCTGTTATAGTTAATTTTTGACAGTATTTTCTTGCCAAAAAGCTGTTTCATATATTGGTTCAAGAAGCATTATAATAATCTTAGACAGTGATAATCTTCTAAAATACTTGTCTCTGCACCTCCCAATTTTTACTAATACGGACTTTCAGTTTATATATGCATCACGTACCGTGCTTTTTTGATTGTTTGAAACTAATTATCGACATTTCCAAATTGCTTTACTATATAAGGCTATCTTTCATGTCATATGTGTTAAAATTTATACAACTTGCTCCTTTATATTCTATTTTGCCTCCACACAGATACTGACATAAATACTTCATCTCCACTACTACCTTCCTGCCATTGTCATCTGATTTTAACACCGCTTATTCTGGCGATAGATTGACTCTTGGTTAAAACATAGATTTTTATCTTTAGACCAACTTGAGCCCTCGGAATTCATTTTTTTCAACCCTTTCTATTTCCAACATTCTGTTCAATCCACTTGCTATACGTCACTTTCTGATTATGCCACAAAACAAAATGAAGACCCCTGCTTCTGGGCGTTCAGCCAAACGTAGGAAAACGACACAACTTAACACCACTACTGGCACGATTTCCAACAGTTTCAACGAGACGAGCCACTCCGTTCATCCGGAAGCAGACAAGCTTTTATCAGTTGTCTCCATTCCAGACATTTTGAAAACTCTGATGGTAAACAGTGATGATAATCGCAACTGCAACCATATGGATGCTTTAAAAAAGTTGCAAGTAGACATGAACATTCTCAATCCGCCTAAATATCTCATCAACCGCAACCTCACAGAGACTCCAGATCAAATGAATGACATAAATATTTTCCTAGATCGTGTTGCATCAGAGGTATTTGAAAGAATAAGACGATCTAGTAATGCGATTGTGTTTAATATACCGGATACACATGCCCTTAAATATATCAAATCTAGTCTGCTTGAAGCCATCAATATGACACACGTACCATGTGTATGCACAAGATTAAAAAGAAGTCATCCTGGTATGCACTCACCGATCTTGTTCAAATTCAACTCATCTGTAGACGCCAGTGAATTTTTAAAGTCCTCCAATTCATTGAGACGAAAACAGATTTTCAAGGATATTAAGACTCTTCCGGATAAAACACCATGCCAGCGAAAAGCAGAAAGAGATAACTACAGACCACCAGCGTCAAACTCTAAAACGCATTATAATCCTAATGGTCGTAAAGTTTGGGTCCGATTCTAAGAAGACGTCCAGCTTTACAAGTATGCTGCCACCGAAAAACTCTTTTGAATCTCACATAGTTCAAAACCCAGAAGAAAGTGATCCCGATGTAGGTGGTGTCCATCCTCTTAAGAATGTTGATTTAGACTCAACCCAAATTAGTTGTGCTGATGAAGAATGGGATAACACAGTCCAAACCCCTGTTAGTGCAACACCCAGTTACAGTTCCTGTGCAACGGAAAACAGGAAAACTAATCATAACATTCATATAACTGACCACGCACTTAACGTTGATAAATTCGAACCTCGCAAACCATCGCAAGTATGTTTAACAGTACACAATCCTCTCCAACATATGAAGAAGCTGAAATCAACCACAAACCTTGAAGATCAACGTCTTAAAAACGTTACCCATACGTCAGGTATAAATAGTTATCTGAATTGTAATTGGCCAGTTGGTCAAAACCATAGACCTGATAGCCTTCTTGATCCGGCTCCCAATATGTACACTATGCCCTTATCAGATGTTATATCCAATAGCAATGAGAAAACGTTTTTTTTGTAATTCCGCCGGCTTTCCTGCCGGCAACGGTAAACATATTTCACATGATGACAAATTGGTGGAATCTTTTTCTACTTGCAATACGACTCTTACCTTAGCTAATCCTATGAGTATTCATGGAACTACCAATAGCGATTTATACTGTAACCTGCTTCACTATGATGACTCTGAGTTTCTTATTCTTTCGTTCAATGCTTGCTCTCTGTCCAATAAAATTATTCATCTTAAAACTCTTTTATTACTTGTAAATCCAACCATTGTACTTAATACGGAAACGTGGTGTAATTCATCTATATCCGATGATTCCTTGAACGTAGATAACTACGTTTTCTTTAGAACCGATAGATGTTATGGAATAGGAGGCGGTACAATTATCTGTGTCCGTTCCGACATTCAAGCGTGCGAATATGAGGATAAATCCCTTGATGCTATAGAAGACTTCACTTGGATTACTGTAAACTGTGGATCCCAAAATTATTTACTGGTGGGATGCATATATAGACCACCACATGCGGATACTAAGTTTGACAGATTACTAACAAACATATTTTCCATTGCTTCGCATCAACCGCATACCTTTAAAATCGTCGTAGGTGATTTTAATCTGCCAAAAATTACATGGGGCTTGACTCCGATACTAGTTTGAAGCATTAGAAATTTGTGGATGGGTTCAACAGGTCCGAAAACCAATCAGGGGGAATAATACACTTGATTTAATGTTCACAATCAACATAGACTCTATCTCAGTGCATACCAGTCATGAGTATTTTATGAGTGACCATAGAGTTGTATTGAGTATTATTCACTCTTTAAACGCCATACAATTGAATTTTGAAGCTTCAAAAACGTACCAGAGTAGATATTTTGATCAACAAACGTGGAAACGGACTGAAACTCTCATTCAATGTTTACCATGGGAAACTTATTTTACCACAAATAATGTTGACAATGCGCTTTCCAATCTATACCACAACCTGATATATTGTCTTCACTGCACTGCTCCAGTTATTGGCCGTGTGGCTTATAATGCTAATATGGGCCAAAATACTTTTAAAAGAAAGCTGAGGAAATTAAAATACCGCTACTATGAGCAGAATCATTTGCATGCACTTCAGAGTATACTTAAATTAATCAACAGAAATGCTTCATCTAAACGTAAGTATTTCATGAATACAGAAAATAAAGCTCTACGTAGTAAAAGCCCAGAATTATCAATACTTCGACTTTTTAAATCCCGTGTAAAGTCAAATTCATTTGACACGACCAAATTCTTCATAGTTAACGGAAGCATTGTTAACAAGTCGAATACTATATGCGAACGATTCAGCAAGCACTTCTCGCAGTGCTACAAAACTGGAACTGAAAGCTCCAGCATTACATTTCCAATGCTAACATCAAGTCATCTGTCAAAAATCGATTTCAAACCCTCCGTCATCAAGCAGGCCATAACTGCCCTGAAAACGTCTAATGATGGTGGACCTGACGGGATAACTACATCATTTGTGAAATATGGAAGTAGAGAATTTCTACTTTTTGTTTGAAACATTTCAATCTATCTATGGAATATGGGACCTATCCATCTGTATGGAAAACATCCCTCATCACCCTTAGATTCAAAACAGGACCACGTAGTGATATTATTAACTATAGGCCAAATAATTTGACATCCGTGCTCTCAAGAAATATGGAAAAAATCATCCACAAACAGCTACTATCATTTTTACTTTCAACTAATCTGATCAGCCCATCCCAACACGGGTTCATGACTAAACGCTCATGTTTCACATCGCACCTGGAGTTTTTGCTCAAATTACCCAGAGAAGAGATGTTGGTCACTCAGTGATAATTCTTTACTTCGCTTTTAGTAAGGCTTTCGACAGTGTCTCACACAAACGTCTTCTTTTAAAACTCTCTTCATTTGGCATACAGAATCCTTTTTTATCTTGGTTCAAATCTTTTTTAGAAGAACGTTACCAAATCGTTCGCTTTGGTTCTTGCTACTCTAAACCTGTAAATGTAACCAGTGGGGTTATACAAGGAAGTGTGGTTGGTCCATTACTCTTTCACCTTTTTATCAATGATGTATGTTCCCTCTTTCAGTATGGCAAGCCTTTCCTCATTGCTGATGACCTGTGTTTATAAACACGCCTATTACACTGTTTGCGTATTTCACTTCTCCCTTATTTCTATTCCATATTTTTTCCATTTCCTTCTTTAAACTCAATTCAATATTATTCTTAATTACACAGACCCGATTTATTATTATTAATATTCTACTAATATTATTCTGAATTTTTTTATTATGGCAAGTATAAGACTAACATTAATGAAAATCGTGTATTATTGCATTTTTTGAAGAAACCCGAAATGGTTTCTTCGCGACACTCATGTACCCGTAAGATGTTTGTGAATAGTAATAATAATAATAATAATAATAATAATAATAATAATAACAATAGACACGCACACATGCGTTCAAATACTCTCTGAATTCACCCTGACCTTGTATTTAAATAATATTATTTGTTTCCAATCCTTTCTGTTTCTTCCTTTATAAAATTTACGGAACTTCAGTATTTTTAAATTTCTACTTTCTCATTTTGATCATACGTAACTTGTTTATGAGTTTGTTTATGTCAGTTGCACTGCACCTGTCCTATTAATTACTTACCATTCATTTCACAGACAACAAAATCCATTTACGTTTGCTTACGATTTCAATAACTGTTTACACTGATATTCACAATAATGGAAAAAGTGATACAAAATTATCTATCCGATCACTTACTGAAAAAAATCTGATAGACCTATTTCAACACGGCTTCATCAGAACAAGGTCGTCTCTGATAGACTTCTTTAACGAAGTTACTCGCATACGTGACCAGAAGAAACTGGTAGTTATACTGTAATTTGATAATAGGGAAGCCTTTGATGAAGCACCTCATAATCTTTCAATCAGCAGACCGAAGTCAGTTAAAATTATAAATCCCCTTTTGCAGTGTATCGAGACTTTTCTTATAAACATATACAAAATAAACAAGATTAACTTTACAACATCTACACCTTGATTATTAAACAGTGGTGTTGTGCAGGGTAGCGTCTTGTGTCCTTTGCTTTTTATCACTAACATCAACAATATATGCAAGTGCTTTAGCACAGGTAAGGCTTACCTCTACGCTGATGACTTAAAAGTCATTTTTAAAACTGACATTTGCGATTTACGTAGTACCATGCTAACAGTTCAACATGAACTGAAAATGGTAGACGACTGGTGCGAACGCTGGAGGTTAGAGCTCAACACAGAGAAATGCGCCTGTTTATGTATAGGAAACACGACTCTTAAAATAAAACTAACACTTGACAACAACACACTGACCGGACTAGCATCAGTAAATGACCTAGAAATACATTACTCACACATTTTTAATTCCTCTGAAGATATCTCAGCCAAAGCATCAAAATGCGGAAATTGCTTGACTTCATTCTTTGTAATTTCTATCACAATGAATCTAAAATCCTTCTTCATAGAGTTTGTGTAAGATCTATCTTTGAATACTGCTCGTTTTTATTTTCCAACCTACGCCCATTTGGTATACGGAAGGTGGAAAGAATAGAACGAGCCTTCATTCGCAAAATACTCAAGACTGAATCGGCTATTAACTACGGTTCCCGATTCCAAGTCTTAGCAACAGAACCCCTTTGGAAGAGTAGGCTTAGGTCCAAATTGATTCTCTACCTCGAACTACTCATAAACCTTATTTGTTCATCATGTAAGATAATTATTCCCCGAGATTCACATGAATAGGAACTTTGAAACAAAGTATCTACCGTCAAAGTTGAGAAATGCAAATCAAAAACTCGAGAAAACCTCTTCCTGATCAACTTTGCAGTAATATGAATTAAAATTTCTTCCGTAATACGCATGGCAGGTGAATTACAGACGTTTGTAAAACTGCTTGATCAAGCCCTCACTTGCACAGACGTGGCATGTACGAACATATCTGCGCCCCACTCAGACATCAAAAACTCTTTCCTTGTCTAGGCCAAAATCGACTTCAAGTTCAGTTTGCCTTACTTTTCTCATTTAGCTGTTGTATAAATTACTTTTTACACCCTATTTCTGTACTTGAACTAGACAGGTAACTCACTAGACATATCGACACTGTTTAATCAAACTCGGTCGCTAAGGGACGCTCACTACTAACCTTAAACATCAAGAGGACCGCACAATCGACTATCTTATATCAGCGGTCTTGCATTTATGAAGCCTGTTACCCATCAGTTGATTATGATGACACAAAATACCACCAGCACCAAGGATATGTGAGTTTCTTACTGTTTATTCTCTATTAACTTTTTACTCTTCTGTACATTATGTTGACTAGCAAATAATATTATTTCTCTACTCGTCACAATATCTACAATTCATATACTTATATACTTTTCCGCCTACTTTAATAAACAACAATCCTTCATTATACACTTCTTAATGCTTATACTCTGATTAGCAATGTATACTTCATTCTATGGTCAGTTAAAGCACTGCATCGATGCCTTACCTACAGTCCATAACTTGTTACTGTCTGATAAGCTTGTAAAATGGTACTTATAGAAATGGTGTTTTCCAACAGGTTGTGAAACACAGTGGAATATGTGTGATATGACATATGTTCAAAAATGAACTTAAATGAGCCAAACGTCAGAAAAGAAGGGAGGGTGGAGTTACTGACCAGCGAGCATTGATGGTGAGGTCAATGATTTCAGTCCAGCTGTGTTTATTATTACATTCTCTTACATGGAGCCTCTGACTTCATTTCACTATAACAAAAGATAATATGAATTTATTCTAATTTACTATACCTCTGTCTGTTCTACTACACAATGTTAGGTAGCGTTTGGTGTACATATCCAAGTGCTTTGCTGTTCTTTTGCTTAAACATAATCCTGCTCTGAGGGCATACCTATGAAACATTTGGCCTCTGGAACAAACTTGACGTACGGGCCTCCTACTTCAGTTAACTCGCGTTTGTGGGTAAGAACATTTTGTATTTATCAGGCTCTTCATGATTGTGAATAAGTCAATCAATCTGTTATATTGATTGCTTCCTACGTTCACCACGCAGACTCATGTTTCCAATTAATTCTGTATTGGCTATTCTACTAAGAAATCCTATAACATGCTAACTCGGATTTTTACACTAGGATTATGTGGTTGACATTGGGTGGAAGATAAAGAAAGAACACTTCACCCTCTAAATGCACACTCTCTTCTGATAAACCGCTTACATTGTACCTTCCTTGACTTCCCTTCTTTCGTGTGAGCTTACTTCAACTTGTCTAATATTACAACTCATTGTTCTTCAGTCTTCAGTAATAAGGATACGTCTATCGACCTATGTTATTCCTTGCAGTTTGTAATACCATGGAAGTTCAATCTCGTTTTGAATATATTAACAGAAAATGCTGATATTACCTTTTCCTTTAAAGAATCCCAGTAATTCACTACTCTTAAATGCAGCCTCTGACTTCATTTCACTCTAACAAAAGATAATATAAATTAAATATAATTTATTATACCTCCGTCTGTTCTAATACACAATGTTAAGCAACGTTAAGCGTTCATTTTTAAGTGCATTTCTGCTCTTCTATTAGTCTTGCTCTGACGACACAGCCAGGGGATGTCTGGATTCCGGAGCAAACTTCAAGCACTTGTCTCATCAAGGTCATAGTTAAAAGCAAGCGCTCTATGAGTCTACTTTGTAGCAACTATAAATTTAAAAAGTTGGGAAGCATGGTGTGTGCCAACAAATGTTGTTATTTATAGGTTATGCCTCTAAAATTGGCGTGTTCCTACTCATGCAGAAATGCATCATTATTATTATATCCTTACTTGTGATAACTAACTGATTACAGGAATAATTCTAAGCTTGCACTTGTTGTAAAACGAACTGGTTATCATTTTGGAATGAAATTGTTCTTCGTTTGACTCGTTTTTTCAATGTCATAGGTATATCCACAGAAGATCTGGTGCAGTGAATAATAAAATTCACTCACATTTTGAATCACGTCAAATGCTAGAACGTAGCCTTCTGGATTCTAATTACGCTTTGCCACAACTATACATTTATTGAAATAGGTTAACAGCTACGTATCAGTAAATTTTGTTATTATTACACAGGATTACCTTGTTTCGACAATCTGAATATTAAAAAATCTATTTAAATAAATGATCTGTTTTGAAATACATTGACAATCCGTTCAAAAAGCTTGTCTGCAAATTTGTCTGCATTATTCTTCAACTTGGAAAAGTAAATCAAAATTGGAAAATAGATGCAGAGTAGTTATCAAACGCTTCAAAACATCTTTTTGTGAAATACAATTTGCATACCTGTATTGAGTTCCAGTATATCATTTCTCACTTAGTTGTTCCTCATTCGCATGCCTGAGAAAGAGTTGAATAAATCAGTTACACACCACTCACATGAGATTTTCGCACGTATTTCCATATACTTTGTGTACAATGTGTTATGAAAAAGAATATTCCTTGTTCATTTAATAATCTTTGAATGTATTATCGTTAAAGAGACCAATCGGGATCGACACGGACAGACAGTTCATGAAAATCCTAATGTAGCATTCTAACATTCAGTTTAATCATGAGTGCATTTCATTCACATGTTACTAGTATAATATTGTATATATATAATGTAAAACATCACGATTATCGAACTGCATTATAACAAATTGTTGTTAGTCATAAATGAACCAGGAGTATTGTAAGTCATATCCTCTCTCAAGTATTCTATCAGACTGTACAGAAATATCTTTTAATTAACATAAATTCACAGTACCTTATCGATCCTAACATGACACCAGTCGGTTAAATTACTTGGTCGAGTTGTTTTATTGATTTTTCTTAGTTGAAATCATTCTCTTATGCACAAAGTATTGCATTGTTGAAGCATGATGGGCCGTCAGATATGCACTTAGATAGTGTCATGTTCATTAAACGTGAATGCTACTAGTGATTGGTCTTACTTGTAAAGGAACGAAGAATAAAGCAAAGAGAGACTAGATAGGCTATAATTGTCCGTTGTTCCCGACTCAGCTAACTCGATCCAGAAGTCTTGGTAAGATGTAGAAAGTGTATTGTGCAGGCAACCAGAAAACACCAGATCAATCAAGCACACGAATCAAGCATATTTATGCAACTTTACAGGATTGATATTGTCATGGAAGTTTTGAATCATTTAATCGATAAATTTGTCAGTCGACTATTTTCGTGAGTGGTAAGAAATTCCCAGGCATACATCTGCATACGAGCTCCACAAAGATAAAATCACAAAATACGAGGTTTGAGAATCTAACGTCCCCAACACTCCTCCCCTTTTCAATAGCGTGAGTTTCTGGGGTCGACCTGCCTCTTGACTGTTGTTCGTTGTTGTCGGAGAGGCCACCATCTTGAACGTGTTTCGGCTGGTTTGTGAGGTTTTCCTTGTGGTGGAGTTGCCGATGATTTGACTATGTCTAGCAGGATGTCAAGGGTGTTCTGGTGTGAGCTATTTGCGTAACTGATTCTCAAGGCGCTGCCATCTGTCGCTGTCTATTTCAATTTTGTACATGACTCGACACGTGTAAGAAAGGTCGCAAAGCGTCTGCTGGCGTCCCCTCTATTCTTGACTTAGCCAAAGCTCTTTTAAACGTATCCACAAAGCTTTCTTTTTGCCCATTCGACTGTGGGTGGTATGGTGACGATCGAAAATGCTTTATGGCTAGCTGTTGACATAATGACTGGAATTGGCTGGAGGCGAAATCTGAACCGTTGTTAGATGCAATGGCAACCAGCATACCATTTCGGAAGAAAATTTTTGTGAGGTTTTGTATTGTTTTGGTCGTCGTTGACGATTTTTAGGGTTGATTTCTGGTCATTGTGAAAGGGCATCAACTACAACTGGATACATGGTTCCGTTTGTCGAGCCTGCAAAGTCGACGCCTATCCCGGACCAAGGATGATCAAGTTGTAGGCATGAAACTTTTGAAACTTTGGCGTTCACCACTGTCGCTTGCTCACACCGCATACATTTTCCAATCAATCCTGTTATATGTTGATCAATGTGCATGCCAATATGCATGAACCCTGGCTATGGATTTCATTTGTCTAACTTCCGGATGACTAAGATAGAACTTTTTCAACACTTTTGCACGAAGAGATTCTGGCACAACCACTCTTTCTCCAAACATCAAGCAGTCGTTTATCACACATTGCGAGTCCCACCGCTGATATAGCTGTTCAATGTCATCATCAAACTTTTTGGTGACATAGATTATAATCATCTTGGTGATGGAGTCGCTTTTAGAAGCATTTCGTATGTCCGTTGCAGATACCGGCAAATCTGGTATTGCATAATGACAACTGCAGGTGCTGCTCATGCAGAGTAGGAAACAGGGGTAATAACTCCTTGCTGTTGAAGGCGATTCAACTCTTCATCCATTGTTTGTAATATTGCATAAGACACAGGTCTCTTTGGAACAAAGCAGGCTTAACCTCAGTTTTCCATAGTAACGTTGCTTAGAGAGCAGAGCACCGACACCATTTATGCTGGAGAATAGTTGAAAACTGTGTCATTAAGTTCCTCGTATATGCTTCCAATTCATGTGGTTGTTGTCATAGTTGGCGGTGTGATACCAGATTGCATATGGTATTCAAGTCGTTTTAACTGATCGAACCAACATAAACCGAATAAATTTTGATCAGCTGGCGTTACGTAACATACCGCAACAAACGCCGAATCACGGAAAGTATCTTTATATTCAATTTGTCCCAGAAGGTGAAGGTAATTAACACACACAGTACGAAGCTGTAGTGGCATTGGACCATAACCACACAATCCTCAAAGCTGAATACGAGATTACTCAGAAAATAGATATTCAATATTTAACGCGAAGAAATACCTAACGATGGAGAAGGCGCGAATAATGAATTGGATAGACTAGAGTTGATCGAACGGCATGGCTCGGCCATGCAGGCGTGGTCTCTGCTGAATGTTACCTTATATCTTCTATTCATATCAAATATATTGTTCTTTCTCTAGCCTAACCTTGTTCTACATCATGTATTGGTAATTGATACGATACAGTGAGTTGGTGCAGTCGATGGTGTGACTTCCACGTAAGATCTTATAGACTAGGCAGTCATATCATGATAAATCTACAGATTTAGGATTAGGTCTATTATTGGAGCAGTACTAATATCATAGTAGATTATAATTCTACATTGGTGAGCCCAACTAAAGAAACGCAACCTATTATTGCTAACACCTTAACCTTCTTAATCGGTTTTTATTTTTGTAAACCCAGTATTCTAATAGTCCTTTGATTAATGGTCACATATATTATCGTAATCTTATATCTATTAGTTCACATAACTTACTAGCTCAATCGATAATAAAAGTTGATCATCTATATCAACTAATTAGCTTTGATGGTTCGTTAACAAGCTTTAATAGCATTTACCTGCTTCAGCGACATAAACTTGTTTAAACATCAAGCTCTAGCAAATATGGCCTGTAAATAGCGTAAATTTACATTGGCTAACAATGCAATCAAGGATTGAATAGTTATCTGGATCTAATTCCTAGTGTTTCTTCGCTTAACACCTCATCCTGCCACCTGGCGTCCTCCCTCTGCATCCCAAGCCTGGACTCAGATTGATCACATCGCGATCAGCTTCCGCTGGCGTGGTTGTGTAAAAGACTGCCGCTCCTTTTGGAGTACCTATCTGGACTCTGACCATGCCTTGGTCTGCGCCAATCTTGCCTTACTTTTCAGTGGACAACGAAGTGACCGCCACCAACGGATTGATGTTAGCAAGCTGGTTGCAACTTCTGTTGCAAATAAGTATCGAACCGAGTTAGCCTCTAGGCTAGCTACCACCCCACCGAAAAGTTTTGATGAGCATTGGTTGCAATTGCATGACGCCATGAAAATGGCGGGAACAGTCAGTTGTGGGTTAGCGAAACGTCCCGCTTTTAAGCACTGGGTTTCTTCTGGTTCCTTACAACTCATTGAAGCCCGTCGGTCTACTCCGGGTGACCGTGAGTTTGACCATAAACGAAGGATGTTACGTAGGGAAATTGGGCAAAGCTTGCGTAAGGACCGAGAAGCCTGGTGGTCGGAGCGTGCTAATGAGCTGGAAGCAGCAGCTGCATCTGGTAACTACCGGAAGCTCTTCCAGCTCATCCGAGCCACTGGCAGCAAGAAGTCTGGTGTGAGTGAAACAATCTGCGAGGATGATGGGATGCCAATCACTAACATCCATCGACGTCTTGGACGATGGGCAGAATTTTTCGAAGGGCAGTTCAACTGGCCTGCTGCTCCGGCAACATCGGTCAGGCTGTCCTGCCCTCCATGGCCGGTGACGACTGATCCACCAAACGAGGAGGAAGTCCGCAAGGAACTCCAACTCTTGAAGCGTTATAAATCACCTGGCCCAGATGACTTACCTCCGGCTCTTTTTAAAGATGGTGGTGACTTTTTGACTAAGGAATTGACGACGTTGTTTACAAAGGTTTGGGAACTAGAGTGTGTACCAACGTCATGGAATGAGTCGATAGTTGTCCCTATCTTTAAAAAGGGTTCACGTCGTTCCTGTAACAACTATCGGGGGATAAGTCTACTTCCGATTGCGTCCAAGCTATTGGCTTCCGTCATACTTCGTAGGTTGTTCAAAACTCGGGAAAGATTGACTCAGGGCTGCCTTCGATTCGTTGGACAGGACTGTTCTCTGGGATTGTCTATTGAAGAAGGGTGTGCCTGAGAAGTTTATTAACATCCTAAAAGCCCTATATACAAACACCTCAGGCAGAGTGAGGGCATACAACCACCTCTCTCCATTGTTCCATTCAAGTAGTGGGGTTAGGCAGGGTTGCCCAATCTCACCATTCCTCTTCAACTTTGCCATCGATGACATTCTGGAAACAGCTCTGATGAATGTAAGTAATGGTGGTGTGGATCTGTTACCTGGAGAAAGACTTCTCGACCTTGAGTATGCGGACGATATTGTCTTACTGTGCGATAATGCCCAAGGCATGCAATCCGCACTTAATCAGTTGGCAATCAGTGTCCGTAGGTATGGTATGTGTTTTGCACCTTCGAAGTGCAAAGTACTTCTACAAGACTGGCAGGATTCCAATCCTGTACTCACCCTGGATGGTGAGCAGATAGAAGTAGTCGAGAAGTTCGTGTATCTGAGTAGTTGCATAAGTGCTGGTGGGGGTGTGAGTGATGAGATCAATGCACGTATAGTGAAAGCCAGAGTGGCTTATGCCAATCTGGGCCATCTTTGGCGCCTTCGTGATGTTAGTCTGGCTGTAAAAGGTCGGATCTACAACGCGTCGGTGAGAGCAGTTTTGCTCTATGCTTGTGAAACCTGGCCTCTCCGAGTTGAGGACGTTAGACGACTCTCTGTGTTCGATCATCGCTGTCTCCGAAGGATTGCTGATATTCAGTGGCAACACCATGTCAGTAATGCAGAGGTTTGGCATCATGTGTTTGGGCACAGAGATGATAATTCAATTGGTGTCACCATCTTGAAACACCGACTTCGGTGGCTTGGACATGTTCTACGAATGTCGTCCCAGAGAATTCCACGTCGTGCATTATTTGCCGACTCTGGGACTGGTTGGAAAAAGCGGAGAGGTGGTCAGTGCATGACATGGTGTCGTGGTATGAAAGAAAGCTGCAGAGGACTGGCTTGTGTTGGTCCTTCACGACTCCCTGGTTGGGGTCTGAGAGATAGTGCTACACAGTGGCTAGAGACGTTATCAGATATGGCTCAGAATAGAAGCCAGTGGCGATTCTGCTGTAATCTTCTTTTACTTTCTTCATAAAAAGTGGTTGTGTCTCCCTTGCTTGAAAGATTTCTTCTGATTGTACTTTTCCGTTTCATTGTTACGACCACACTAAATTACACCAATCTCTTCGTTATCGTTCACCTTTGTGCTCCTTGGTTTTTTTTTTTCTATCTTTACGAAGTTACATTGTTTTGTGTGGCGCATATATATTGGCCCTCTCTTGTACCAATATTTATGTGTTAAAATAAAATAAATAAATAAATAAATAATAAACTATGCACTATACTTTTCTTCCGACCACTGCCTGCCTAATTTCATATTCTCGAGTTCCATTGCCAAACAACAAGGATGACACTTCTCTAAAAACATACGGTGAGTTTCAGCCATAAGTTTCCTGCAATCATAAGGTCATTTTAGATGGCTCGTTCAATGGCTGACACAATTATCTGGATTCATTCGATTGTTTTGATCTGAGCGAGTGGCAGCAGCATCAAGCACCCTGGAATTAATTGCCATACTGCATGTTTTATTGTGGATACTTTTGGATCATTACTCCCCACGAATGGCGTTATATATGTCGTCCACTGAATAATCTAATTTTCAAAAATAATCCAGGCGAGTTCAACTATTTTACTGGATGATTTTTCTGTACTTAACATGTATATGTTTTCCAGTTGCGTTTGCCACATATTTATAATTATCTTTAGGCTAAATGCAGTAACTTCTTATAGAATGTTTATAACGCATCATATTCCTGCCTGAAGTTTCACAAGCAGTCTAAACTTTAAAATTACTTGTCTGGTCATGTTCATTATTTTTAAATCGTCATATACGTCAACAACCTGCATGTTAACCTGGTTCATACATACGTTACACTATATCTCCATGTCTTCTAAATTTAGAAATCATCTGGATCGCCTCTAACATTTATTAATAAACCCATCATAGTCGTTGTTGCTAATCGTATTTGGATTTATGGATTGGTTTATCATATTAGCAGTCTAAAATGCAAACATAATTTAGATAATAAGATTAAAAATTTAGGTACTATCAACTGCACTAGTAAAATTACTAAATCCTCAGGTAGCTGTTGGTTGAACAAACTTTTAAAATCTAAACTCCGTAGCCTACTAGAATTAACACTAAACGAATATTTCTAAATTGAAATTTATAATTAAATTAGGCGTCTCGGATTCTTGAACATTATAAATTTCTGATAATTTTGAATCACCTAAAGCAACAATGCCTATTTTTCCACTGGCCAGTCTTCAATCAACACTATAACTAATTAAACATAATAGTTTTAGGATATCTTCATAAAGCATTGTCATGACTTGACAATCACGTAATATGATTGATAAATTTAATGAAACTATTGACAAAATCGGTCACCAAATTGACATATAATTATCACTAGTGTTGTTTTTCTTTTATCTTCATTCACTACAGATGATTACAGTATGTTTCTCTATCAGATGCTCACTCAGTAAATATCTCGAAACCTTGTCAGTCTAATTGGAGGTTTAGCGACACAATAATGCATGCAAATAATCAGTATAAGCAGTCGAGCAAATCTCCTGCAAACTGAAAATATCAATGTCGAATTTACCCCAACACTGACTAAGGTTCAAGCCATTACCATAGACGTCAGTTGGGAGTGTAATCCCCTTGGTTACAACTTATGTTCTTCCTGATAATCACATAAGCATCTCTCACTGTTAATCATCTTGTAAAAGCTTATTTAGCCGAATACACCTTGCAGCACCACATCACTTAGTAATATGACACATAGGTTTAACTAATTTCAATAACGTATAACCACTATATCTCAATTAAATCGTGTTCCGCCTTATGATAAACTGCATACTTTCAACTAACTTGTATACCCAATCAGCCGGCAAGTATAGATATAAATAAATAGTCTGCCGCAGATCAGAACATTGAGTCTAGAGCATGTCTCTTAAGAATACACTCATGTTTAACGATTTGTTCCAAGCTATCTGTCCAAAATTCACATAATTACCACTCACGTATTTAAATTTTGTTTTGATAACCATTCATGTGTATTAGTAGTATTAATAAATTCTATCACGGTCAAGTAAAAATGAGGTTGAGAAAATCTCCCCGTAACTAAACAAACCGTATCAAACTAACTGGAACACTAGTTGGAATTCTTCTCCACGGTAATACTTTTGTTCCTTCAGTTAGCCTACTAATACATATGCAATTGGAAATCGACTCATATGGACAACTTACCGGCATAATCGTTATTTGATTTCATAAGTTAGACTAAAAGTAGTACTAATATTAACATTTCTACAATATTCATAACTTTAATATTTCTAAACACAAAATACTTACTACCTAAGTTATTAACCAACGACTATTAACACGCATCGTTTTATTATTATTATTATTGTAATCCCATTTTTTTATAGCTCAAATAATCACTCAAATTTTCATTGTAAGCATGTTAAGCATGAAGGCAGATATTTTAAAACTATTACATGTATTTCCCGACCAGATGCTGCCGTCTTCTTTTTGATTTATCTTTCAGCTTGTCATCACCCGGAGGATTATTACTAGTCTTGGTAACCTTCGGGACACTACAGTCTCATCCAATTTGGTATCGAACCAACACCACGTTGATTCTGGTGGGAGAGTAGTGTAGTGGCATTGGACCATAACCACACAATCCTCAAAGCTGAATACGAGATTACTCAGAAAATAGATATTCAATATTTAACGCGAAGAAATACCTAACGATGGAGAAGGCGCGAATAATGAATTGAATAGACTAGAGTTGATCGAACGGCATGGCTCGGCCATGCAGGCGTGGTCTCTGCTGAATGTTACCTTATATCTTCTATTCATATTAAATATATTGTTCTTTCTCTAGCCTAACCTTGTTCTACATCATGTATTGGTAATTGATACGATACAGTGAGTTGGTGCAGTCGATGGTGTGACTTCCACGTAAGATCTTATAGACTAGGCAGTCATATCATGATAAATCTACAGATTTAGGATTAGGTCTATTATTAGAGCAGTACTAATATCATAGTAGATTATAATTCTACATTGGTGAGCCCAACTAAAGAAACGCAACCTATTGTTGCTAACACCTTAACCTTCTTAATCGGTTTTTATTTTTGTAAACCCAGTATTCTAATAGTCCTTTGATTAATGGTCACATATATTATCGTAATCTTATATCTATTAGTTCACATAACTTACTAGCTCAATCGATAATAAAAGTTGATCATCTATATCAACTAATTAGCTTTGATGGTTCGTTAACAAGTTTTAATAGCATTTACCTGCTTCAGCGACATAAACTTGTTTAAACATCAAGCTCTAGCAAATATGGCCTGTAAATAGCGTAAATTTACATTGGCTAACAATGCAATCAAGGATTGAATAGTTATCTGGATCTAATTCCTAGTGTTTCTTCGCTTAACACCTCATCCTGTTTTAGACTATGCACTATCCTTTTCTTCCGACCACTGCCTGCCTAATTTCATATTCTCGAGTTCCATTGCCAAACAACAAGGATGACACTTCTCTAAAAACATACGGTGAGTTTCAGCCATAAGTTTCCTGCAATCATAAGGTCATTTTAGATGGCTCGTTCAATGGCTGACACAATTATCTGGATTCATTCGATTGTTTTGATCTGAGCGAGTGGCAGCAGCATCAAGCACCCTGGAATTAATTGCCATACTGCATGTTTTATTGTGGATACTTTTGGATCATTACTCCCCACGAATGGCGTTATATATGTCGTCCACTGAATAATCTAATTTTCAAAAATAATCCAGGCGAGTTCAACTATTTTACTGGATGATTTTTCTGTACTTAACATGTATATGTTTTCCAGTTGCGTTTGCCACATATTTATAATTATCTTTAGGCTAAATGCAGTAACTTCTTATAGAATGTTTATAACGCATCATATTCCTGCCTGAAGTTTCACAAGCAGTCTAAACTTTAAAATT
The DNA here is from genome assembly GCA_944470205.2 of Schistosoma margrebowiei. Classification (NCBI taxonomy): domain Eukaryota; kingdom Metazoa; phylum Platyhelminthes; class Trematoda; order Strigeidida; family Schistosomatidae; genus Schistosoma; species Schistosoma margrebowiei. The sequence continues at coordinate 20,073,156 of OX104027.1, forward strand.
ACTTGTCTGGTCATGTTCATTATTTTTAAATCGTCATATACGTCAACAACCTGCATGTTAACCTGGTTCATACATACGTTACACTATATCTCCATGTCTTCTAAATTTAGAAATCATCTGGATCGCCTCTAACATTTATTAATAAACCCATCATAGTCGTTGTTGCTAATCGTATTTGGATTTATGGATTGGTTTATCATATTAGCAGTCTAAAATGCAAACATAATTTAGATAATAAGATTAAAAATTTAGGTACTATCAACTGCACTAGTAAAATTACTAAATCCTCAGGTAGCTGTTGGTTGAACAAACTTTTAAAATCTAAACTCCGTAGCCTACTAGAATTAACACTAAACGAATATTTCTAAATTGAAATTTATAATTAAATTAGGCGTCTCGGATTCTTGAACATTATAAATTTCTGATAATTTTGAATCACCTAAAGCAACAATGCCTATTTTTCCACTGGCCAGTCTTCAATCAACACTATAACTAATTAAACATAATAGTTTCAGGATATCTTCATAAAGCATTGTCATGACTTGACAATCACGTAATATGATTGATAAATTTAATGAAACTATTGACAAAATCGGTCACCAAATTGACATATAATTATCACTAGTGTTGTTTTTCTTTTATCTTCATTCACTACAGATGATTACAGTATGTTTCTCTATCAGATGCTCACTCAGTAAATATCTCGAAACCTTGTCAGTCTAATTGGAGGTTTAGCGACACAATAATGCATGCAAATAATCAGTATAAGCAGTCGAGCAAATCTCCTGCAAACTGAAAATATCAATGTCGAATTTACCCCAACACTGACTAAGGTTCAAGCCATTACCATAGACGTCAGTTGGGAGTGTAATCCCCTTGGTTACAACTTATGTTCTTCCTGATAATCACATAAGCATCTCTCACTGTTAATCATCTTGTAAAAGCTTATTTAGCCGAATACACCTTGCAGCACCACATCACTTAGTAATATGACACATAGGTTTAACTAATTTCAATAACGTATAACCACTATATCTCAATTAAATCGTGTTCCGCCTTATGATAAACTGCATACTTTCAACTAACTTGTATACCCAATCAGCCGGCAAGTATAGATATAAATAAATAGTCTGCCGCAGATCAGAACATTGAGTCTAGAGCATGTCTCTTAAGAATACACTCATGTTTAACGATTTGTTCCAAGCTATCTGTCCAAAATTCACATAATTACCACTCACGTATTTAAATTTTGTTTTGATAACCATTCATGTGTATTAGTAGTATTAATAAATTCTATCACGGTCAAGTAAAAATGAGGTTGAGAAAATCTCCCCGTAACTAAACAAACCGTATCAAACTAACTGGAACACTAGTTGAAATTCTTCTCCACGGTAATACTTTTGTTCCTTCAGTTAGCCTACTAATACATATGCAATTGGAAATCGACTCATATGGACAACTTACCGGCATAATCGTTATTTGATTTCATAAGTTAGACTAAAAGTAGTACTAATATTAACATTTCTACAATATTCATAACTTTAATATTTCTAAACACAAAATACTTACTACCTAAGTTATTAACCAACGACTATTAACACGCATCGTTTTATTATTATTATTATTGTAATCCCATTTTTTTATAGCTCAAATAATCACTCAAATTTTCATTGTAAGCATGTTAAGCATGAAGGCAGATATTTTAAAACTATTACATGTATTTCCCGACCAGATGCTGCCGTCTTCTTTTTGATTTATCTTTCAGCTTGTCATCACCCGGAGGATTATTACTAGTCTTGGTAACCTTCGGGACACTACAGTCTCATCCAATTTGGTATCGAACCAACACCACGTTGATTCTGGTGGGAGAGTAGTGTAGTGGCATTGGACCATAACCACACAATCCTCAAAGCTGAATACGAGATTACTCAGAAAATAGATATTCAATATTTAACGCGAAGAAATACCTAACGATGGAGAAGGCGCGAATAATGAATTGAATAGACTAGAGTTGATCGAACGGCATGGCTCGGCCATGCAGGCGTGGTCTCTGCTGAATGTTACCTTATATCTTCTATTCATATTAAATATATTGTTCTTTCTCTAGCCTAACCTTGTTCTACATCATGTATTGGTAATTGATACGATACAGTGAGTTGGTGCAGTCGATGGTGTGACTTCCACGTAAGATCTTATAGACTAGGCAGTCATATCATGATAAATCTACAGATTTAGGATTAGGTCTATTATTAGAGCAGTACTAATATCATAGTAGATTATAATTCTACATTGGTGAGCCCAACTAAAGAAACGCAACCTATTATTGCTAACACCTTAACCTTCTTAATCGGTTTTTATTTTTGTAAACCCAGTATTCTAATAGTCCTTTGATTAATGGTCACATATATTATCGTAATCTTATATCTATTAGTTCACATAACTTACTAGCTCAATCGATAATAAAAGTTGATCATCTATATCAACTAATTAGCTTTGATGGTTCGTTAACAAGCTTTAATAGCATTTACCTGCTTCAGCGACATAAACTTGTTTAAACATCAAGCTCTAGCAAATATGGCCTGTAAATAGCGTAAATTTACATTGGCTAACAATGCAATCAAGGATTGAATAGTTATCTGGATCTAATTCCTAGTGTTTCTTCGCTTAACACCTCATCCTGTTTTAGACTATGCACTATCCTTTTCTTCCGACCACTGCCTGCCTAATTTCATATTCTCGAGTTCCATTGCCAAACAACAAGGATGACACTTCTCTAAAAACATACGGTGAGTTTCAGCCATAAGTTTCCTGCAATCATAAGGTCATTTTAGATGGCTCGTTCAATGGCTGACACAATTATCTGGATTCATTCGATTGTTTTGATCTGAGCGAGTGGCAGCAGCATCAAGCACCCTGGAATTAATTGCCATACTGCATGTTTTATTGTGGATACTTTTGGATCATTACTCCCCACGAATGGCGTTATATATGTCGTCCACTGAATAATCTAATTTTCAAAAATAATCCAGGCGAGTTCAACTATTTTACTGGATGATTTTTCTGTACTTAACATGTATATGTTTTCCAGTTGCGTTTGCCACATATTTATAATTATCTTTAGGCTAAATGCAGTAACTTCTTATAGAATGTTTATAACGCATCATATTCCTGCCTGAAGTTTCACAAGCAGTCTAAACTTTAAAATTACTTGTCTGGTCATGTTCATTATTTTTAAATCGTCATATACGTCAACAACCTGCATGTTAACCTGGTTCATACATACGTTACACTATATCTCCATGTCTTCTAAATTTAGAAATCATCTGGATCGCCTCTAACATTTATTAATAAACCCATCATAGTCGTTGTTGCTAATCGTATTTGGATTTATGGATTGGTTTATCATATTAGCAGTCTAAAATGCAAACATAATTTAGATAATAAGATTAAAAATTTAGGTACTATCAACTGCACTAGTAAAATTACTAAATCCTCAGGTAGTTGTTGGTTGAACAAACTTTTAAAATCTAAACTCCGTAGCCTACTAGAATTAACACTAAACGAATATTTCTAAATTGAAATTTATAATTAAATTAGGCGTCTCGGATTCTTGAACATTATAAATTTCTGATAATTTTGAATCACCTAAAGCAACAATGCCTATTTTTCCACTGGCCAGTCTTCAATCAACACTATAACTAATTAAACATAATAGTTTCAGGATATCTTCATAAAGCATTGTCATGACTTGACAATCACGTAATATGATTGATAAATTTAATGAAACTATTGACAAAATCGGTCACCAAATTGACATATAATTATCACTAGTGTTGTTTTTCTTTTATCTTCATTCACTACAGATGATTACAGTATGTTTCTCTATCAGATGCTCACTCAGTAAATATCTCGAAACCTTGTCAGTCTAATTGGAGGTTTAGCGACACAATAATGCATGCAAATAATCAGTATAAGCAGTCGAGCAAATCTCCTGCAAACTGAAAATATCAATGTCGAATTTACCCCAACACTGACTAAGGTTCAAGCCATTATCATAGACGTCAGTTGGGAGTGTACTCCCCTTGGTTACAACTTATGTTCTTCCTGATAATCACATAAGCATCTCTCACTGTTAATCATCTTGTAAAAGCTTATTTAGCCGAATACACCTTGCAGCACCACATCACTTAGTAATATGACACATAGGTTTAACTAATTTCAATAACGTATAACCACTATATCTCAATTAAATCGTGTTCCGCCTTATGATAAACTGCATACTTTCAACTAACTTGTATACCCAATCAGCCGGCAAGTATAGATATAAATAAATAGTCTGCCGCAGATCAGAACATTGAGTCTAGAGCATGTCTCTTAAGAATACACTCATGTTTAACGATTTGTTCCAAGCTATCTGTCCAAAATTCACATAATTACCACTCACGTATTTAAATTTTGTTTTGATAACCATTCATGTGTATTAGTAGTATTAATAAATTCTATCACGGTCAAGTAAAAATGAGGTTGAGAAAATCTCCCCGTAACTAAACAAACCGTATCAAACTAACTGGAACACTAGTTGGAATTCTTCTCCACGGTAATACTTTTGTTCCTTCAGTTAGCCTACTAATACATATGCAATTGGAAATCGACTCATATGGACAACTTACCGGCATAATCGTTATTTGATTTCATAAGTTAGACTAAAAGTAGTACTAATATTAACATTTCTACAATATTCATAACTTTAATATTTCTAAACACAAAATACTTACTACCTAAGTTATTAACCAACGACTATTAACACGCATCGTTTTATTATTATTATTATTGTAATCCCATTTTTTTATAGCTCAAATAATCACTCAAATTTTCATTGTAAGCATGTTAAGCATGAAGGCAGATATTTTAAAACTATTACATGTATTTCCCGACCAGATGCTGCCGTCTTCTTTTTGATTTATCTTTCAGCTTGTCATCACCCGGAGGATTATTACTAGTCTTGGTAACCTTCGGGACACTACAGTCTCATCCAATTTGGTATCGAACCAACACCACGTTGATTCTGGTGGGAGAGTAGTGTAGTGGCATTGGACCATAACCACACAATCCTCAAAGCTGAATACGAGATTACTCAGAAAATAGATATTCAATATTTAACGCGAAGAAATACCTAACGATGGAGAAGGCGCGAATAATGAATTGAATAGACTAGAGTTGATCGAACGGCATGGCTCGGCCATGCAGGCGTGGTCTCTGCTGAATGTTACCTTATATCTTCTATTCATATTAAATATATTGTTCTTTCTCTAGCCTAACCTTGTTCTACATCATGTATTGGTAATTGATACGATACAGTGAGTTGGTGCAGTCGATGGTGTGACTTCCACGTAAGATCTTATAGACTAGGCAGTCATATCATGATAAATCTACAGATTTAGGATTAGGTCTATTATTAGAGCAGTACTAATATCATAGTAGATTATAATTCTACAAAGCCTCTGCATTGTACGCTGCGAGTTTGTGCTATCCATTTTTGTTGACATCTTACGTGAAAGGATGGTGACATTGAATGCAATCTAGATGAATGCCCACCAATATTAACAGTAGTAAATTTTCTCTCACCTTGTGATGAGCTTTGACACGAAAATACTCAGCTCAGTGAATCGGTGCAGGATGTAGCAAGGATCTTTTTGTTACTTCTGGAGTGAATTATATTCTTCCTCAGAAAAAAAACCCATCCTTATGACCAATAACTTTACACGTTTCGCATCGTAATGGAATTCAGCCGTATTATGAGATGCCATCTATTGATGGTGCCGTGGTTGAACTAGATGTGATTGCCTGTGAGGGAGGCGTAACCTTGGTCTCTGTAGAATTCATGGAATATGGTGAAACACGTTACATAATCGCTGTAGAAATAACAGAACAAAGCATTTATTTCGAGCGTCTTTTAAAATCATCCTATTGGCTTGAACTAACTCACAGACCTTTGTAAACAACACCGTCAGTTCCTTAGTCAGAACGTCACCATCATATTTAAAAAGAGCTGAAGGTAAGTCATCTGTGCATGGTGATTTGTAGGGCTTCAAGATTTGAAGTTCCTTGCGAACTTCGGCCACGTTTGGTGGATCAGTTGTCACCGATATGATTGGCACAGGCCAGGGCATGATCAGGGTTTTGATATATACTTATATTCTTGTACACAACAACGTTGGCGGTAGCTGATCGTTTCATGATATATATTACATCGTTTTCAGTTTTCGCAGTTTAGAGCTAGCTTTCTGGTTTATGTAGGAAGCAACGGTTTTAAAACCAATTTTAGATGGTACAGCATTGTCTAGTGCAGATTTGGTGGTGGTATTGATTTTTTTAAATTTTTGTAAGGGGTGATCACTGGTAACGAAACAGCTCCAGTCAGAGTGCTTTATTAGAATCGACAGTTTCCTCGTTCAGCGTTTGCATAGTCTCTATATTGGAAACACATATTTAATGTCTTGAATTTGTTGCATATGGCAAGAATCGGAAGGGTGCAGAGAACTATTTTATGGTCGCTGTTGTGACACATTTCGATAACTACCATTGATGTTGGTGTGACATTATGACAGAATATCAAGTCAAGAGTTTTGTGATTTCGTGTAGGCATTTGTACATGTTGTTGCCAACCGTGTATGTCTATGAACCTAAGTATGATTTCGAAGAACACCAGGCCAGAATGTGTCGTGGAGTTTATGATGGGAAGGTTGAAATCACCACATACAATTGTGTAAATGAAGCAAAACAAGGCAGCATGGTAATAGAACTCACTTATAAAAGTGTAGGTTGAACTAGGAGTGTAAGGTGATCGATATGTGCATCCGATTGGTATTTTACATTCACGAGTGTGCACTGTTAGCCACATGAAGTCGAGACGTTTGCTCAGGACATGTTCGCTATAGATTTCCGCTCTTAAATTTTTGATACATAAACAATACAACCACTACTCTTCTTGATGACTCGATCACAGTGGAAGAGCTCAAAGGTATTCATATGTAGATATGTGTCTGTGGTATCGGTGGACAGCCAACTTTCCATTATCAAGATAAATAAAGGGTTGTTAAATAGTAATAGGGTGCGTACATGGGTGATCTTACTTTGTACAGATCGGGCGTTCAATAACATAAGTGTCAGTTACGGTGACTGTTTGTCTTGTAGAAGGGTATGATGTCAACTCAGTGTATTGTCGTTTTTTCCATGACGAAAGAAAGAATTGAGTGTTGACTCCATATTGTCGAGCGTTTAGTTTATTACCGATAAGGTTAATACGAGAAAAATAGTTGAGTGTTGATCTGGTGAAAGTAGTATGTTTAAGACTGAAATGTACTGAGATTATTGGAGTTTATATCAAAGTTTTCAAAGTCTGTATGATTACATAGAGATCTGTTGCAATTGTCTACCGGGTGATCAGGCTTAAATGTACTTCGTGAATCGGTATTTAGGATGCCCGATTGTAAAATCGTTGGGTGTTTATGGTCGGCTGCACTGTCTAAATACTGCTCATAACATGTGATGCTTTTGTTTGGACTGACAAATGATGTCTGCCCAAACGGTATGTGAATACTCTGATTTATATGTACGGTGCATGATTAGAGTAGCAGAGGGAAGAACAGATTAGGATGCAAAGTGATCAGTTTGTTTATAGAGTATCACATTAATCACCTTGGTGAATGATTTAGATCTTTCGCTGGTGCTATAGACATCAGGAGAGATTATATAAATTTTTAGGGCAAAAATGTTAACGTTAATTAGTGATAGTGTAGTGACAGCTATTATATTAAGCCCATATACATTATCCTAGCTTTTGAACATCCCATTCCATTCATTCTACTTGAGTCATATTTTGACATTGTCATCGTACGCATGCGTACGATCTTGGAGTCAGAACTACGGGTCTGCACTAAAATAGAGCAGAATTAATGTATGACGTTGATTTCCAAAATGAGATGTGAAGTTGATAGAAACCTGTCAGTAACGAATTATTTATTGCTATTAAGTGTTAAATTAAATAGAAAATCAGATATAAAAATAAAACAATACCATGTGAAAAATATACAAGCTTCAAACCGCGTGCAGATGACTTGATCGCCCTCAACTTCCTTCCCATGAGGATCTCTGCCGTGGACTTCTGCTGTGGTAGCATATCACTAGGTGTTGTTCAGTAGGCGTTTGTAAAATTGTTGAAATTGACATGAGGTGAAATCAGAACTGTTGTCGGATACGATTATATCCGGTAGTCCGTTGGAAGAGAACATCTCTGTCAGAAGTTGCATCGTTTGGATTGTCTTTGGTGGCGTGACGGGAACGATTTCTGACCATTTCAATGAGGCGTCAACAACGACCAGACAGGTGATTCCAACAACTGAGCCTATGAAATCGACATGTATCTTGGACCAATGATACTCAGGCGATGGATGTGGGACCGACAGTACTTTCGCGTTACACCTGGCTGCTTGCTGACACTGCGTGTACTTGCTTATTAAATCCAAGATGTGTTGGTATATAAGGGGCCAATAAACATAGCTTCTGACGATGGATTTCTTTCGTTTTTTATCAGGATGACCGGTGTGAAAATGCTTGAGCTCCTTTGATCTTAAAGACATTGGCACCACTTCTCTTTTTCCATGCATCAAGCATTCATTCACGACACACACTGAGTCTCAACGGTGGTCAAGCTGCTTCAAGTCACAATCGAGTCCAGTTGACTGCCGTCCATTGGTGACGTATATCTCCACTCTCTTTATGTTGGAGTCGTTCGTGGATGCATATTGTATTTCAGCTGCTTAGACTGTCACAGTATGAATAGCGGTTGTCAAGTAACATTGCGCGTGGTCCTCTGTCATCAGGGCGGCAATAACTGCATCTTCGCCGGCCATATGGTGTTTGCTAATAAGTTGTGACCTAGCGTCAGGCTGACCAAACTGTTGAGTGCGCCGGTACTGAATGTCAAAATCATAACATTCAATTATCAAGCACAACACCTGAGATGGTTTGCCGGATGAACTGGAACACCAGATATCGAACCGAAAATTGTGAGAAGAGGCTTGTGATCAGTGAGAAGAGTACATCTTCGACCGTACACAATTTTGTAAAAATGGCCTACTGCAAACACAAGGGCGAGAGCTTCTTTCTTTATTTGACTGTACGTTCTTTTCGCTGAAGTTAATGTACGAGATACGTGCCTAAAAGCTCTCTCTGTTGCCTCCGGGAACTGATGTGAGATGACAGCAACGAGTCCAAAAGCTGAAGTGTCCGCGGCGACAATGATAGGCATGGAGGGACCGTAGTGTGTCAGTAATAGTTCAGAGCTTTTGATTGCTTTCAGCTTGCAAAATCCAGCTTCACATTTTTTCGTCCAGTTCAAGCTGGTATACTTGTTCAGAAAAAGACTTGGCTGAGCGCGTATGTCATGCATCGGCGGAATAATACCTGAGTAGTAGCTAGTTAATCCAAGAAAAGATCGTAGCTCAGAGATTTTAGTGGGAGTCGGCATCAGTTTCACAGCTCGAATGTTTTCAGGATCTGGTGTGCGACCTGTGACATCAAAGATCAATCAAAATGATTTAACTCACTTCAAGAATAGCTGGCATTTTTCTAGGAGTAATCAGAATCCGTTATTGCTGACGAGTTGTGGTATGGCTGTCGTGAGTTCTCGAAGCTGTTCTAACGATGTGACAACAATTAAGATATCATCGAGATAAGATGCGGCTACCGGGATATTCGATTGAAAAGTACCCATTAGTTGACGAAACATAGCTGGAGCTGTTTTAACGCCAAATGGTAGGCGATTGTATTAAAACAAGCTATGATGAGTATTTATGGCAAGTAAATCTCTTTAATCCTCAGCCACTTCCAGATTTAGATAGTCATCAGCGAGATCCAGCTTCGCAAATAACTTCTCACCTCTTAATATCGTGAACTAATCTGCAGGGACTGGTAGTGGGTAAGGGTGCTGTCCCAGAACTGCGTTAAGACCTGTGGAAAAATCTGCGCATACTTTAATTTTGCCATTAGCCTTTTTAATAAACACAAGGGGTGCTGCCCGGACAGAATAAGAAACAGGTGTAGTAAATCCTTGTAGTTGAAATCGGTTAAGTTCTTCGTTAACTTTTGGTAATGCTGCGTACGGCACTGATGTCTTTAGACGGAAGACAGATTTAGCTCTAAGTTTCAATCAAAGTGCAGGTTTCATAGCAGTGCGCTGACCCAATATAAGCTAGAAAATGGTTGAAAACTCCGTCATTAGTTCTTTAGATTATGCTGCAGGTTCATGAGATTGTTTCACCAGATAGCACACGGTGCCTAACGGAACGTCATCTAAATGTAGCCGGTCAAGTAGATTCAGATCAGTTGGTGTGATGTAACATATCCCGGTAAACGTCGAAACGTGAAAAGACACTTTACAATCTAGTTGTTCGAACAAACGTAGACAATCACCGCGTGCAGTAAGAGGCTTCTGTGTTGTTGGCACCGTGCGTGGTCTCCCCATTCTGATTCAATATTTTCGTGAGAGAATTGTTACGTCAGATGCAGTGCCTGATTGCAATCTAATAAAGCGCCCATTAGTATTATGGGAATAAATTTCCTCTCAACTGTGGTTGAGTTGTGACAGCTTGCTATCAGAATCAGCAAATTCTTTTTAGATCTAGATGAAGGCTTTCTGATACCTCTGCAGCTGCTTGGCTTCTGATTTCGACAAAAACAATATTTACGACCCACCGCATTACATTTCCTGCAACGATGTTGTTTATATGGATTGATTTGAACAAACTGCCATGCACTGCAGTGCCAGCATGAGGCAGGAGGATTTGTTTTTTTCTGTTGAACTGCTCGGCTGAGTATTATTAGTAGGCTGTGTATATTCCAACATCTGAATTAGTTTCATTTGCTCCACGAGTGATAATTCAAGTCCAGAAGGATATATGTTTCCGAAGCCATTAAAATATAGAACTGCTAATAAATGTTAGACCACCATTTTAAATCTTGAAGCATTGAACATCCATTACGCCCTATTATGAGAATAGTTTACGGAGAGTATTCACAATCCAGCAATCTTATTGGTAATAAACTAAACGCTCGACAATATGGAGTCAACACTCAATTCTTTCTTTCGTCATGGAAAAACCGACAATACACTGAGTTGACATCATACCCTTCTACAAGACAAACAGTCACCGTAACTGACACTTATGTTATTGAACGCCCGATCTGTACAAAGTAAGATCACCCATGTACGCACCCTATTACTATTTAACAACCCTTTATTTATTTTGATAATGGAAAGTTGGCTGTCCACCGATACCACAGACACATATCTACATATGGACACCTTTGAGCTCTTCCACTGTGATCGAGTCATCAAGAAGAGTAGTGGTTGTATTGTTTATGTATCAAAAATTTAAGAGCGGAAATCTATAGCGAACATGTCCTCAGCAAGCGTCTCGACTTCATATGGCTTACAGTGCACACTCGTGAATGTAAAATACCAATCGGATGCACATATCGATCACCTTACACTCCTAGTTCAACTGACACTGGTTTAAGGGAGTTTATCAATAATAATATTAATTATGGCGGGACGAAATCATACAACCATAGCCTGCCCTATGAGTTGTCTAACCTGCTTAAGTGCGCAAACGTTAGAGGCAGTCAGTTGGAATGGTGCACGTGGTTCCAGTAAACTGCTTCAGTACTCATATTCGGTGGTAACATACAATTTTCAATCGGATATTGACTCGAGGCCGTTTAGATACAGTCCAATATGCACCAAGGACGAGCTGCTGTATAAGTCGAAAAATGCTAGATACTATCATTATTTGCATATAAAGATTGAGAAATGTGAGATAATTCAACAAGGTAGAATGCTGATAAGTGACTGATTGTTCGAAGATAAGAAATAAGGGAAAACGGTGAGTAGTGTTCATCTCACAAAAATCGACATTACGCGAAATCAAAAACTGCGAAGCAGAACTACGAAAACGGTTGCACGCACTCAGAAATGAAATGTTTCAACCTAAAGTCGTATCTCGTTTGATCAACTTCCTATAATTCGCCTGGTGATGCGATCGCTTTTAAATGCTGTGCATCTAGGAATAAGATTTGAAAAATCGAGAATTCTGTCCAATTCTATGATTTCTGTTTCATTCTGTAAAATATACTATTACTTTTTTAATCTCAGTGTTAATTATCTGACCATTTAATTAACGAAAAACATATTTCTGTTGTCCTCAGTTGTTGACAGAAATATCAATGATTATACTTTGTTTTCGTCAGTCACCTCAGACCATCTCATTAATCAAATAATATGTCACCCTATATCATCTATTATGTATAGTTGGCGTATTATGAATTTTATTTAAAATAAAAAACATCGCTTTCTGATAATAACTTGTTTGTATGGCCGATAATCAGCCACACGTACAGTAAAAAGATGAGTGAAATTCTCATTTTCCAAAAGATTACTGCTTTCTATAAACAAAATCAAGTGAAAACAAATCTCTTGGCTGTCAATTCATAGAAGGTCTTGCTCCAGCTATCAATGCCCTCAAATGCCTTTGTGTGGTCGAGAGCGGGGAGCGTTCTCCATCCTTCTCGAAATATTCTCACACGGCCACACGAATACAGCCTCAGCCAGGGAAGTCCTACTCACTGTCTTCTCGTGGTGGGGGTGTTATTTACGAAAATGAGAGGACGAAAAGCGAATGTCCGACGCTTTAACTGGATCTCAAACCAAATCAATGTTGCACATTGGCTCCAGAATCCTGCGGGAACAAATGGCGTATGAACCAATTGTTGGTCATCGGCTACCATGGGACCGCATCTTCTTACGATGCTCCACTGCCTTGTAGGTTAGACCATTGGGTCAAAGGCTCAGGATGTGGCCTCCTAAGATAACCATCTGCTTCGGTCAGTATCTCCGGACAGTATCGCTGCCCACGTACAATTAATGAACTGAACTATCTATGATCATGGAAACTATTTCTGTTGCTTCGACGAACATTCAATTGATTCAATTATTACTATTGCTATTATCATTTTTTAAAATATTATTATTATTTTCTACTACATCAGTATTCAACCTCTTATATTCCTACATTGTCTTTACTTATTTTTTCGACTTATACAGCAGCTCGTCCTTGGTGCATATTGGACTGTATCTAAACGGCCTCGAGTCAATATCCGATTGAAAATTGTATGTTACCACCGAATATGAGTACTGAAGCAGTTTACTGGAACCACGTGCACCATTCCAACTGACTGCCTCTAACGTTTGCGCACTTAAGCAGGTTAGACAACTCATAGGGCAGGCTATGGTTGTATGATTTCGTCCCGCCATAATTAATATTATTATTGATAAACTCCCTTAAACCAGTGTCAGTTGAACTAGGAGTGTAAGGTGATCGATATGTGCATCCGATTGGTATTTTACATTCACGAGTGTGCACTGTAAGCCATATGAAGTCGAGACGCTTGCTGAGGACATGTTCGCTATAGATTTCCGCTCTTAAATTTTTGATACATAAACAATACAACCACTACTCTTCTTGATGACTCGATCACAGTGGAAGAGCTCAAAGGTGTCTATATGTAGATATGTGTCTGTGGTATCGGTGGACAGCCAACTTTCCATTATCAAAATAAATAAAGGGTTGTTAAATAGTAATAGGGTGCGTACATGGGTGATCTTACTTTGTACAGATCGGGCGTTCAATAACATAAGTGTCAGTTACGGTGACCGTTTGTCTTGTGAAAGGGTATGATGTCAACTCAGTGTATTGTCGGTTTTTCCATGACGAAAGAAAGAATTGAGTGTTGACTCCATATTGTCGAGCGTTTAGTTTATTACCGATAAGGTTAATACGAGAAAAATAGTTGAGTGTTGATCCGGTGAAGGTAGTATGTTTAAGAGTGAAATGCAATGAGATTATTGGAGTTGTGGCACAAAGATGCAATTTTTACACGCCGAAGTGTCGCAAATGATAAATGCATCTGATTGAGGTTTGTGTACAGGTTTAAGCTTCAAGTTATATTTCTTTTTGCATAACTTCAGCTCTGCATATTGTACTTGTAGTTTAGCTAAATATTTTTTTTATTATTATTTATTTTCATAACATAGATATTGGTCTAAGTGTGCGCCAATATATATGCGCCACGCAAAACAATCAGAACTCAAGAGAAAAAAAATAAGGAGCGTGAAAAAAAATTAACAAAGAGGTTGTTGTAAGTTTGTGTAGTAATAATAATAATGGTAATATTGGGGGGAACGAAAACGTTCAATCAAACAAAATCTTACAGTTAATGAAGATACAATCACTTTTTACAAAGAAAGTAAAACAAGGTTACAGCAGGATCGCCACTGGCTTCTATTCGGAACCATATCTGAAAATGTCTCTATTCACTGTGTCGCACAATCTCACTGACCCCAGATAGGTAAACCAAATGGAGCGGATGTACACAACAACGCCAGCGGTAGCTAATCGTGATGTCATCAATCTGAGTCCAGGCTTGAGATGCAGAGATAGGAAGCCAGATGTCACATCGCCGATGACTGTGCCGAAAGTTAGTGCTGGCCAGAAACAGGTTGTGGTCTGTGCACATTTGCAGTAGACGGTCCTAGTTAGCTCTCATGAGGCCAAAAGGTCTCCTTCGGCCACCGAAACGACTATCCTCTGTGCCTAGACGCCCGACATGTGCATTCAAGTTCACGGCTAGTACTAAGATATCTGCGAACGCACTGTCTAAAAAAGACCAGTGAACTGGTGGTAAAACGCATATTTGATTGCATCCGGCCTGCATTCTATAGAGACATAGGCGTAGCCGACGAAAAGTCTTCGTTTCTCACGCCGATTTCTTCTCATTTCGATGGAACTATCTAATGCAACAACACATAACCGATTGCTAATGTGGATCCAATCGGTTGGTGCTGCCTAAGTTCTAGCGCTTAGTGCGACACAAACGCCAGCAAGACTAGACCAAGATGACACAGGATCCTTGGGTTAATGCACTTAAAACAAAGGTTTTTGAAACGACAGATTGAGAGCGAATTTGTAATATTTCAGAAAAGTGTTGACTACGGGTCTCGGATTGAGAGCAAACATTGATATTTAGACCATCTAAAGATATAGCTTGCCCTATCTGTTGTCCAACCTGCATAAGTGTGCGAACGTTGAAGGCAGCTAGTTTGAATGGTGCACGTGGTTTCAGAAAAACTGCTTCAGTACTCATATTCAGTGGTAACACACAATTTTCAAGCAGACGGTGACTCGAGAATGTTTAGATACAGTCGAATTTTCACCACAGACGAGCTGCTGGATAAACGGAAATTAATGATACACAGAGTGATTATAAAAGAGAGTGAATACGTCAAGTAGTAGATAATAATAAAAGAAATAATATTAATTTTTATAATTTGACTGTTAATCGAAGCAAGAATTGTATTTTCTGTAAGTATCTTCATTTCATTCTGTTCGTTTGTGAGCTGTGATACTGACCGGGTGCCAGAACCGAAACAGGTGGTTTCTCTAGGGGCCACACCCCTAGCCTTTGACCCAAACGTCTGATCCACAAGACAGTGAAGCATCGTGGGGTGCAGCATTCTTCTGGTAGCCGGTGACCAACAATTGGTTCATATACCATTTGTTACTTCAGGATGCTGGAGCCCATGTGCACCCTTGGTTTGAAATCTGGGTAAACCACCGAATATTTGCTTTATGTCTTCTATTTCTCGTGTACAACACCGCCGCCACAAAACGGCAGTGAATAGGACGTCTTTGACAGAGGCTGTATACGCGTGGCTAATTTAGAGCATTTCGAGTGCGAGAGCTCAATTCACACTTGGACATACCAGAGCATTTAGTTGTATCATTATTTGTTTAGGTATTATTATTGTTAGCAGCAAATGACTTGTAGAGAATTTCCAATTTGTAGTTTACATGACCAACTGATTTTATAGTTGAATATTTATTAAAATCCAGATGAAGGACGATCTTCAAAAAGCTGTGTTAAGGTGTCATATCTAGTGATGTTTAACAAACCAGATAAATGTATTTAAGTGAGATCATGAACTATTCAGTTTCAGACAACAATCAAAAACCTGGAAACATTGGACGGCTGTTTTGTCCTAGAATGAGGCTCTTCAAAAACGTGCATTCACGATATCACACATTCTCGAGCCCAGGACCTTTGGTTTTGTGTGCGAACGTCTAAACTTTAAGATTGATAAGCTTATAATCTCATATAAAAACACAAAAATCTCCACAATCTCATACTGACAAAAGATATTTATCATCAGTGATAATGTAGTAGTAGAAAACATTGGCAATAGAATGTATTTAAACAGGAAGGAATGAATTTGTAGTATTAAAAATTATAAGATAACTTCAAAGCTTCATTGCTAAGAGAAAACAACGAATTAATATATCTCTAACATCGTGACGGATTCAGAATCATATTATCCAATGTTCTTTACAATTGTTTATGATAATCGTGCAAGCATCAATCAGAAAGTTTACATCCACCATGTCAGATGGTTAGAGGAAAGTAAGGAGAAGATTTGTTCAACTTGTTTCATGTCAGTTAGCATTAAATGGCAAGATATGACATATATACTCCTGATGTAATCCTCGTTTTTCAGAAGATTTTAATTCACGTCACTCAATATCACAGTCAGAAATATTACAATTCAGTTATCCGACATGTAACTGACCTCCACACTTATGTTAAGAACAAGCTTTAAAATGTTCTGACCACAACAAATAATTAGGCAGAACAAATAGGTTATATCGATACGTTAGGCATGATCAAAATAGAATCCTGATTATTAAAGTAATTGAAAATGAAGTAAAATGCATTCAATAAACAACACAGATCACTTTCTGTCCTCTTTCTTAACTTAACTGTACCGTCTCCACACTCGGTTTTATTCTGATCTATATTTTCTATCGTATAGAATAGTTTACAAAGACTGGCGTTAGAGAAACTACAGCCTGAGCTTCTTCTTAAGTAACGTTTGACTTCACTGAACCTCGACATATTGCTTGCTTCGTCTGGATAGTAAAATTATCGCTTTTACGTTAGATAGGACTGTTATATATCATTCTTCGCTTGCAAAGTCGTAGAATATAATGAAATATACGGTTTATATTTCGCAATTCATCGAGCTAACCTGTAAGAGCTTCACTTCTTATGTGCGCCAGTAGCACACCGATCTCGCAAGCTGGAGAAATTTTGAGGACGAGAATACACGTTTTTTTGTCACAATCTAACCATGATCCTGATTAAGTCTGCTCACAATTCTTTTTGCTTCCAAACGAACAGATGAAGACACACACTAGACCAAATTTATACCCATAGTTCAACCAAAATAGACAAATTGTTTCACAAAATAGGGAGACTGGCAAGTTAAGAAGCAACAATCAATACAACGTGCGCTGTACAAGACAAAGAGAGCTAATTGAATTTTTTTCGCAATGATTTTGTAGTTTTGCTTCTGTAAAAGACCACTTCAATATGAGAACACGTGATATTCCTGCAACTGAAAGACTGGTTGAAATATATTCCCTTCATGTTTATGATTTAAGGAATTTTCATGAAGAATTTGACGAATGTGGTTCACACCTAAATTTTTGAAATCCATGTGTACCATATTTTTCGACATTTTCTAAAATTGTTTCTTGTGCCTTGAAGCCTAGATTAGGTCAATAGGATTACTTCAAAAGACGCTCAAAATAGATGCTTTGTTCAGCTATTTCTACAGCGATTATGATTAGTGTTTCAACAGATCTCATAAATTCAACAGTGTGATTGTAAAGAAGGTCTAAATCACTAACAAGCGGTTGGATATTCGTGTCATGAAGTTGTGCATTATGAATTAGTTTGTACGAACAACGTCGCCTGGAGGCACTGATTTTATGTGAACGCGAACGATTTCCATTTTCAGATTCCTTCTTTGGTGACGGTGGTTTTAAGAACATGGACCCTCCCAAACTTGAACTGTTACTTGAGCAGCGGCTAAAATTGATGCAGATGTTGACGGAGACAAAGAGTACGCCTTCCTCACAACCAAGCATGTATAGTTCAACCACGGCATCATCAGTAGATGACATCGCAAATAAAATAGTTGAGTTCCATTACGATGCAAAGCATGTAAGGTTATTGGTCACAAAATGGGTTTTGTCTGAGGAAGAAGAATCCAAGTCAATCCACTAGTAACAAAAATATCCTTCCTACGCCCTGCAACACTTACTTGACCTGCTACACAACCCATCTTTGACAACAATTACATGACTTGGAAGCATATACGAAAAATCTAATGACGCAGTTTTCAACTATTTTTTAACCTGGATTGAGTCGGTGCTCTGCCATTAAGGCAACGCGTCAAATGTAAACTGGTAATAAGCCTGATTTTCGTCCACAGAGACTTGTGCTTTATGCAACATTACAAACAATAGATGAAGAATTGAGTCGCTTCGAAGTTATTACTCCAGTTTCCTACTCTGCATAGGCAGCACCTACAGTTGTAATCAAGAAGGCCAACGGCACGATACATATATGTGCTAACCTTCCAACCCGTCTTAATGCAGCTGTGAAACAAAATCATTATCCCCTATCTGTTCCCGCAGGCATAATTACCATGGGGGAAGGTTTTTCGCTAAGCTGGATCTAGCTGATGCTTATATGCAAGTGGAAGTAGATGAAGCAACAAGTGAGCTGCTGTCTATTAATTCCCATTGTGGTTATAACCTTCTACCTTTCGGAGTCAAAACTGCCTCATCTATTTTCCAGCAACTAATGGATACCATCCTATCAGGTTTTTCGGGAGTCGCAGCTTATCTAGATAACATCTATTTGTAGCGACGACATTAGAACATCTACGAGGACTCATGGCATTGGTATTGCAACGCATTAGTGACAAAGGTTCCCGGTTACACACAGAGAAATGCCAGTTTTATTTGCAGTTGGTAAAGTACTCAAGGTTTGTTATCGATGCCAATGGCCGCAGACCGGATCCTGAGAATACAAAACCTATCAAACTGATGCTTATTCCCACTAAAGTCTCGGCACGACGTTCCTTCCTGGGACTTGTCAGCTATTACTCGGCGTTCGTTCCGTTAATGCATGAGATGCGTGCTCCACTGAATAGCTTAAAGTAAAAGAACAGCTCTTGCAACTAGACTAAACATTGTGAGCCTGCATTTTGTAAAGCCCAGTTCATTATTGGTTCAGAACTGCTGTTGACACACTACAATCTCACCGTGCTGATCATTGTAGCGGCAGAAGCTCCAGCGTATGGTCTGGGCGCTGTTATCTTACATCAGTTTCCGAATGCGTTGGGCAAAGCCGTTATGCATGCATCCCGCACTCTAACCTCAGCATAACAAATTACAGACAGATAAAAAAAGAAGCTTTTGCGCTTGTGTCTGCTGTGCGCCGTTTCCACAATTTGTTGTACGGTCGAATATTCACGCTTCTAACAGATCACAAGACTTTACACGGAATATTCGGGTCTAAATCCTTCATTCCAGCTCATTCTGCAAATCGTCTTCAGAGATGTCACTTAGCACTTTTGGCATATGATTTCTGAATGCAGTATAAACGCACCCGACAATTCGATCTCGACTCATTAGTGACCAGTTGGAGACTGAGGTAAACACGATAATCGTTTCTCATCTAGCAGAAGATCACGTCGAGTGCTATCTGACGAGCTTTGTTGGAATCTGCAACGGACATACAAAATGCTTCTAAAAACGACGCGATCATCAAAATGACTATCAGCTGTGTCACCAAAGGTTTGCTGTCTGAAAAGTTTGATGGCAAAATGAAACAGATATATCAGCGGCCGGATTCGCGATATGTTGTAAACGACTGCTTGGTGTTCGGAAAAAGAGTGATTGTGCCAGAAACCTTTAGTGCAAAAGTGCTAAAACAGTTCAATCTTGATCATCCAGAAGTTAGACGAACGAAATTCTTAGCCAGGAGTCTTGCATATTGG
This sequence comes from Schistosoma margrebowiei, assembly GCA_944470205.2. NCBI lineage: Eukaryota > Metazoa > Platyhelminthes > Trematoda > Strigeidida > Schistosomatidae > Schistosoma > Schistosoma margrebowiei. The sequence goes on from OX104027.1 coordinate 20,093,182, forward strand.
CCGACAACGGATACGCATATAACAGAATTGGTCAGAAAATGTATGCGGTGTCAGCTAGCGGCTAGGTTGATCGCCAAATTACCACCAGCTTCACGGCCACAACCTGATCATCCTTGGTCCAGGATACACGTCGACTTTGCAGGCCCGATTAACGAAAGAGCGTTTCTAGTTTCAGTCAACGCCCTTTCGAAATGGACAGAAATCAACCCTATGGTACCCCCAACGACGACTAGTACAATTTAAATTCTCACATAAATGTTGTCCTGAAACGACACCCCGGATGCCATTGTATCTGATAACGGTTCACAGTTCACCTCCAGTCAATTCCAGTCATTCAATCAACGACCAGCCATAAAGCACTTTCGATCGCTACCATACCACCCACAGTCGGATGGGCAAACAGACATGTTTGTGGATACATTTAAATGAGTTTTGGTTAATTTAAAATGGAAAGGGGACACAAACGGACGCTTTGCGAAATTTCTTACACACGTTCCGATGTTCCCGTTCATTACAGATTGATAGTTCAAGAATCTTGTATCAAATGTCCACAAAACCATCCATTCCATTGGTGATGAATTTAAATCTATTAGTTAGTTCCTGATATATGTGTAAAATGTTTGTCTTAATTGGATTGATTTATCAATCAAAAATGTGAGATTCTTAATCAATCATTTTACTTCAAATCTGGTTTATATTATACAATACCATTTAAAACAATTAGTCCCTTTGATAAATTTCGATAATGCAATGAGAAGACCATTTGTTTTATAATTAATTTCACAACTACTTATATAATATAAGTAGATTAAAATATTTCTTTAAAATACCTACCAAATAAGGTTGATTGAGTGGTTGATTCATTTCTTTATTATTAATTACATTGAAATGATCATTATCAATAAGTGAATTTCGTATAACTTCTGACAAATCCACTGATGTAAAGTATCCAACTATCTAATGATTGTATCTATTCAAAAGAGAAACAACGAAATGATATACATTTTATACATGACATTCATTTGCTAACGTACACTTTATAGAATGACGTTCGTCAAGCAAGTACTAGAAATTAGGTTGCACTGAACAGTTGCTTTATAATACTACAAAACTTCACAGCGCAGAGTATTCATTGTCCAACATTTAGGAATTAAATCATGTATCATAGCGTTTATCGAGGAGTGACCAACATTATACAACTTGGTGAAATTTAAGAATTCTGTCTCGTCCAGTTTAGGATTCGCTAGCTGAATGCACTCGCATCCTAGTGCAGTTATTGACATCTTTTTCTCGAAACAATAATGCTTTATTTATAGAATATCTGAGTTTAGATTGTCACTTACTTATTGACTGAGAATACTTACTATGAAATACATGTACGTACAACTGACGACTTCTGAAATAGTACTCCTAGACTCAACTACTATTTGTAATTAGCTTTTCTAAATAATTTTTCGCAGAGATTTTATCGAAAAAATCCCGACAGGATTATTATATACCAACAAAGATTGATTAAAATTCAGCCTTAAATATCAAGAACAGTATGATTAAAATATTCGCTAATAGAAGTATTAGACTCTGTAGATTTTCGACAAAGTGCGACGTGATTTCATCACCATTAGTAAAGTTGCACCAATGATCTGCATATTTGAACTCTATGGTTTACTAATTCTTGCTCAGCTTTCAGATATTCTAGTTCCTTTTTAAAACAGAATTATTTTTAGAATAAATAGTATTCAATTTTAAAAACAAAATATCGCACTATAATTTGAAAGGCGAAGATGGATAATAGCTATCAGCGGAATCCAGGATGTGTGTTTCTTCCTATATGAGTTTCGCCAGATAAATGTACCTGCATGAGTCGATGTTTATTTTGAGACTCGAACCCAGTACCTTTCACTTGAAACTCTATCGCGCTGTAAAAATCAGTTACTGAATCCTGATAGCCGCCTGTTTGTGCTATGGGTTGAATTTTAAAATCACCTGATATCCGTCTTTGCTTATAAAGCTTGTGATTTAAGGCAATACTGGAACACTCCTCACAGGATGCACATATATCAACAAGAGACTAATCAGTTACAGTCCTAAGCACTAATGGAAAAATACAAGCAAAATATGTGAACATTCATTGTAATCTACGCCCCATACATACACACACACACCAAAGAAAGAGTTTATTCTCATTACCTTCTTTCATTTCTATTGAAGGTTGTTCTTGTCAATGTAAGTTTACATTTTTTACATAAATAATGATGATTAAACTATTCAATATATTTACATTTTCTTTGAATATATAATAAACCAATAAGGAATGTAAAAATAGCCAGTAATGAAATGACACAACTGACAATCATAATGATAAATTCATTCCTGGTCAATCTATCTAAAATGAATCTCACAAGTCAGGATCGTTGATTCACACTGCTGAAGAGTCAACATATTAGGACGAGACGGTTTTATAGTGATTCAAGATTTTCTATGATGATCTAGCTTCAATTAACTCATGAACTCAATTATTTTATTTTGTTTTATTGTTAGATTTATAAGTTACATTTTCTTGGTTATAGCATCATATTGGTTAGACATTCGGTTAAGATCAGAAAACAATGAATAACGATCACATTTTCAAATGCAATACCTCAATGATGATCTCATTAAGGATCAAATCTAGGATCTTGAGTCTTTATCAAATAATTACATATCTAAATGTGATCCTCTTACAATGTAGTGTAGGTATGTTCACACCTCACTATTGAATAGTTTCATCATATCAATGAACCGAAAGTCATTGAGCAATTTTAACAACAAACTTCATCTTTTACTACAGATTTAATGAAATTTACGATTAATACAAAACCTTCTACTTCGTATAACACTTTCTCAATTGATTCAAGTCCATAAATCATCAAAACATTCACAGAAATCATCAAATTGCATAGATGTAGTGAAAATAACATCAGCGAAGACAATCGAATGTATTTAACACAAAATTACAGGACCTGTGAATAAAATCTAACAATCTTAAAGTAAATGATGAATTTGCAATATATCCATCGATTGTCTCAAAATGACTCACACTTCATTGTTCTTGCATTCTCATACAGATTCCTTATTATTTCCATTCTTTACTGTTCCATCCTCTTGTCTCTCTGCTGCCAGATATTCTGTTCACGACTAACATCATATACTACTTATGTCAATATAAGTAGAACACATCACATAAATGATCGAGGAATTATTATCACAAAGTATAAAGTGTTGTCTAATTTTCGGACAAAGAAAGTTTTTGTAACTCGAAATGTATATTATCTAATAACGTTAAAATAACCACTTTATCGATATCAGGTAAGTTCTCAGTTTTTTTTCTTTTATTTACACCAATTACAGTTAAACAACTAGATACTGTAATTTGATATTTTATCATCTTTCCCTTATCGTTTTTTCGAAGATAGTGTGTATTGACTATTACATTCATGGACAGTTATACGCATTGGTAGTTTATCGAATGACCAATTGTAGGTTTATTCAACACTGACAGTTCAACTTATGAGATTTACACAATTTAGAACAGCTTAAAATAAGGAGTCAGAGAGCGGCTTACTTTCGTAGGCTAAAACACTTACCACGCAATCACATATCGAGCATAAAAAATTAATCAACGAATGTTTAACCTTAGACATATGAATGATTTAGTCAGTCCAATGGATCAGTTCACGTTGTTACTGACTGTCAGCCTGTGGGTTATTGATAGATAAACATTTCACATAGTGAAAATTCCCATTTCGCCATTCGGTCAATAAAGAAAGAACAAATTGAGAAGAGAAATTATTTTTTAATTAGTTTTTCATAATAACTCACCACTAAAATACATAAGTATGATTCACACTTATGATATAATACTCATCAAGTGGATACGTTACATAATAATAACAACATAATGACATTTAAATTAACATTGATTAATTGGAAGAAAGAGGATTATTAATATTCAAAGTTGTTACGTTGTGTAATATAAGAAAAAGAGAAGGAACAGAATTTTGTAATGGATGGTCAACAGAACCAAAATTACAAAAATTTTTAACGAAGAAAAAATCCAAGTGGAAGAAGTATGAAAAATAGATCTGCCGAGGGAAATCTTGTGCTGATGGCCAGAAAGTGGTTGTACGAATCTATTTTGAATGCGATGGTTAGGTTTGCTAACATGCCTTGCGATGGCAAGCAAGATGACAAGCACCAAATTTTTGTTCAATATTAATTCATTCAATTAAAACACAACATCACTGTGTACATGTAAGAAAGCAAAGTGATACACATACACAATTACACACAAAATCATCATTCTATAGAATTATGATCAGAATAAAACAATACTCATGAATGGGTTGAAGCTAGTCACTTACACCGTTGGATGCCGACTCAGTGGTCTAGTAGGTTAAGCCCCTGACGCGAGAATGATAGATCATGGGTTCGAACCTTGCTTGATGCAGGATCGTGGATGCGCACGGCTGAGGAGTCCAATACGAGGAGGAAACGGCTCTCCAGTACTTCCAGGATTTCCATGGTGGTCTAGATTCAATTGACATATGATTTCAACAAGTGGAATATTCATTTCGTTCGTATTAGATAGGCAAATAAAATGTCTCAAAATTGATGATATCATTAAACGTGTATTCTGCAAATGTAAACTGCACACATACTGCTACTATTGTGGTGGACCAGACAATGTCTAAACTTGAAAAGTATCAACAAAGTTATCAAACATCAATAGTAATATTAATATATACCAGTTAACTGTTACAAATACAATGAAAATTGGGAATTTACTTAAGTTCACTAAATGGAAGCGTGTTCAGCTTTAGTCTGGTACAGTAAATTCACAATTAATAATGCTTGATAATTCCAATCGTGTTGACGAACTCTCCAGTAGTGTAATCCAATGTAGATATGGTATATTCCCACTCACATTCTATAAATGTAAGTAATATTTGATTTAGATTTCAGTTAACTCAATCAAGAACGAAAATAGAACGATGGGTGTGTGTGTAGCAATGTAATTATTGCCAAGTCACAGTATGTCACGCTATGCAGTTATACAACGGAAAGTGTGTTCGAAGTCATTCACTTAAACAACACGTACAGTCATTTAATGACAAATGTACATACAGTGAGAAATTGACAAAATAAATAAAAATGACATTAAAAACTATTTATAAAATAGGCTTGTCAGGTCGATCTCCACATAGCTCCCCCCTCAGAGTGTTCGGAGCTAACACTGGTAATAATAACAACAAGGAAAATGTAAGAATATTGTATACACATTTATGCGAAGATAATATTTACAATAATAACCAACACAAAATTTGGAGATGCGTATGACATGTACGTTAGTAATTTACAGTGTGTTAATGTGCGAAAATATCAGTGATGTAGCATGGTATAAGAAACACAAAAGTAGTGAGAATACTGTCATTTAAAGTCTTGATTTTTGTGTAAAGTGAATAGATAATTAAATAGGGTTGACATGAAGCCCACGGCAATTTAGATTGCCTACCATCCATTTCTAAAAAAAATTGTAGGGTGTGAATGAAACATTTATGTTTCGTTGATTGATGAAGTTGTTTTGCAAGTGTGTGCTAAAGTGATAAAGAAAAAAACATTTTGTCACCTTTTATAATTTTGTAATTGGCCGTAAACTGTTCATCTTTGTAATCTGATTAGTTGAAATCAAAATCGTATCAAGTGCTGTGATTGAATGTCTGAATGTGCATTTTTACATTTGAAATTTATTGATAGTGAATGATTCCTTTTGTGTAATCTTAGTCTTGTAAGAAATTTAGACTTTTGAAGAAAAAAACACCAACTTCAGTGCAATCCTACTGTTACTGAATGTGTATTGGAATGAATGTTTGATTGCCGGTCAAGTAATTTCATGTCACGAATAATGATATGTATCACATGAAAAGAAATTTTTTGGAAAAATGCAACTGAAAACCGGTTTGAATATTTGATAATAGTGATTACTGAATTAAGTCGGTAGTCTAATGTTGAATACCCAATTAATAAACAAATTATTACCGAAGTCTGTACATAAGTTTTCTAATAACACATGGTCTGTTAATCGGAGAAACAAATCAACATATCAATGAATCATCATGATAAATTACTGGTTGTAATATGTACAATTTAGTTGAATCAACCGTAGACCATCATTTAATTAACCGACTTTGACAGTATATGAAAGTTGTAATAAATTTAATCAAAATAGGCACTTAATATTTAGTAAACGATTATTTTGTAAATGGTCATTCTTAATGAGAATTAGTAAACATTAGATTTCAATTCGGTTCATTTTAAAAGTCCATTGAAACACGGTTTACTGTTTTCACTTGTGATTTATTTGTAGTTCTGTATTTTAAAATTAATTTTCTTTGGTCGTAATCAAAACTAGTGTGTGTTTCATCAGTCATGTGTGAATATTGTTAATCGCCGTAATATGAAACCTGAACTATATCTACACATTATGAATGTAACCATTTTTGACAAGCATTTGATATATCAGTTTCATATAGTGTAAATGAACAAGCCTACGTCGTCTGACTGACTGACTCAACAAATATCTATCGACTTTAAACACATTATATTGTCAAATTCCTAAATGCCATGCCTTATTTTTGGTCCTCATATAATAATAAATTAATGAACTTATAACTGTATAGTGAGATGATGAAGTGATTGAAAACGATTGTTTGCTAATTTAGTTTTAGTTTTTTGAATATTTTATGAGACTTTTCAAGTGCTACAAGTAATTAATAGTTAAAGAGATGTGCAAATGAATATGTTGATATAATCTGTATTTATGAATAACAATGAAGGCTTAGTTGACGATCATACGAACGTCTTACCTACGCATAGTTCTGGTTTCAGGTACTTATTATATAAGATGAAGTTTGTTGTTAAAATTGCTCAGTGACTTTCGGTTCATTGATATGATGAAACTATTCAATAGTGAGGTGTGAACATACCTACTCTACATTGTAAGAGGATCACATTTAGATATGTAATTATTTGATAAAGACTCCAGATCCTAGATTTAATGCTTGATGAGATGATTATTTACGTGTTACATTTAAACATGAGATCGCTATTCATCGTTTTCTGATCTTAACCGAATGTCTAACCAATATGATGATATAAACAAGAAAATGTAACTTATAAATCTAACAATAAAACAAAATAAAATAATTGAATTCATGAGTTAATTGGATCTCGATCATCATAGAAAATCTTGAATCACTATATGACCATCTCGTCCTAATATGTTGACTCTTCAGTAGTGTGAATCAACGATCCTGACTTGTGAGATTCATTTTAGATAGATTGACCAGGAATGAATTTATCATTATGATTGTCAGTTGTGTAATTTCACTACTTACTTCATTTTTACATTCCTTATTGGTTTATTATATATTCAAAGAAAATGTAAATATATTGAATAGTTTAATCATCATTATTTACGTAAAACATGTATATTTACATTGACAAGAACAACTTACAATAGAAATGAAAGAAGGTATTGGGAATAAACTCTTTTTTGGTGTGTTTGTGTGTGTGTGTATGGGGTGTAGATAACAATGAATGTTCACATTTTTTGCTTGAATTTTTCCATTAGTGCTTAGGACTGTAATTGATTAGTCTCTAGTGGATATATGTGCATCCTGTGAGGAGTGTTCCAATATTGCCTTACATCACATGCTTTATAATCAAAGATGGATATCAGGTGATTTTAAAATTCATCTCATTGCACAAACAGGCGGCTATCAGGATTCAGTACCTGATTTTTACAACGCGATAGAGTTTCAAGTGAGCGGTACTGGGTTCGAGTCCCAAACTAAACATCGATTCCTGCAGGCACATTTAGCTGACGAATCTCATTTGGGAAGAAACACACATCCTGGATTCCGCTGATAGCTATTATCCATCTTCGCTTATCAAGTTATAGTGCGATTTTTTTGGATTTTATAATTGAACACTATTTATTCTAAAAATAATTCTGTTTTCAAAAGGAACTAGAATATCTGAAAGCTGAGCAAGAATTAGTAAACCATAGAGTTCAAATATGCAGATCATTGGAGCTACTTCACCAATGGTGATGAAATCACGTCGCACTTTGTTGAAAATCGTCAGAGTCTAATACTACTATTAGGGAATATTTTAATCATACTGTTGTTGATATTTAGGACTGAATTTTAATCAATCTTTCTTGGTATATATTAATCTTGTCGGAATTTTTTCGATAAAGTCTCTGCGAAAAATTATTTAGAAAAGCTAATTACAAATAGTAGTTGAGTCCAGGAGTACTATTTCAGACGTCGTCAGTTGTATGTACATGTATTTCATAGCAAGTATTCTCAATCAATAAGTAAGTGACAGTCTAAACTCAGATATTCTATAAATAAAGCATTATTGTTTAGAGAAAAAGATAATTGGTTCAAGTTCAGATGTCAATAACTGCACTAGGATGCGAGTGCATTTAGCTAGCGAATCCTAAACTGGACGAGACAGTAGTCTTAAATTTCACTAAGGTGTCATTACCAAGGTTTGATTTGATAATTTCGAATAAATTGAGCATTGGGTTGATTGTTATAAATAAAAATAATATATTTGTAATATCCCGATTTTCTACTCATTTCACTAAGTTGTATAATGCTGATCACTCCTCGATAAACGCTATGATACATGATTTAGTTCCTAAATGTTGGACAGTAAATACTCTCCGCTGTGAAGTTTTGTAGTATTATAAAACAACTGCTCAGTACAACCTTATTTCTAGTACTTGCTTGACGAAGGTCATTCTATAAAGTGTACGTTAGCAAATGAATGTCATGTATAAAATGTATATCATTTCGTTGTTTCTCTTTTTAATGGATACAATCATAAGTTAGTTGGATACTTTACAGCAGTGGACTTGTCAGAAGCTATACAAAATTCACTTATTGATAATGATCATTTCAATGTAATTAATAATGAAGAAATGAATCAATCAATTTGGTAGGTATTTTAAGGAAATATTTTAATCTACTTATATTATATAAGTAGTTGTGAAATTAATTATAAAACAAATGGTATTGTATAATACAAAGCAGATTTGAAGTAAAATGTTTGATTAAGAATCTCTTATTTTTGATTAATAAATCAATCCAATTAAGACAAACATTTTACACATATATCAGGAACTAACTGATTTAAATTCATCACCAATGGAATGGATGGTTTTGTGGAAATTTAATTAAAGATTTTTGAACTATCAATCTGTAGTGAACGGGAACATAGTCGAGGATAACCAAATGGCTATTAAAACAGCATTACAGAATCTCTTAATAAAATCTGAAAACCAGGCTGTAAATACTTAAGTTACAAAATGCCAATCGATTATTTCATACTTGATTTTTCCTTTATCTATTCACACTAATTATCCTCTGTCCTCGTTCTCTTCTCTTCAGTTTGCATAACCTTCTGTCGACAGGCATTTCACTTTTGATTGATCATACTTATATTTGTCGACACCGGTAGCACACACCACAAATCAAGCCGTAGTTGTAATGCTGAAGTATTTAATATGTATGCTAAACGTGAAGTATTCTGAAGTGTGATCACAATTATTATTGTTAAATATGACGTGAATAAGTGATAGTATACTCATCTTAATAATTAAGAGGTTGAAATATATTCAGCTTTAATTAGATGTAAACAATAAATAGTTGACAATATATTTTCTATTTTCTTTTGAACGGTATTTAGAATGATCACCTAGTTCCTATGAATCTACTTGGTGATTACGTAACAAGTAATCCTATTTTACATGGACAACAATCAACTTTACATGAGACATTTTGTTGTGAATGTAAAAGTAAGTGATCACTGAATATTTAACACATGACTATATACTAATGATTGGTGATTTTGATGAAATGATATATTGTATTTTTCAGTGAAAATAAGTATCGACTTATGTATAAGATGAAAAGTAACATTTATCACTATGGATTATCGGAACAATAGAGCCTCCCTATGTTCTCTGTGTGGCACATTCTGTCTAATGCAATTGCACAGTAGTTGTGCAATGAAGCCAATTGATCGTAGTGCGATACATAAAACTTTGGTTCCGAACCTAAGGGTATAAAAGGTTTTCCTTTGATGCGTGACCCTGATATTCCAAGTTCGATCTTTGGTGGTTTCAAGAATAAGTGTTGTTGAGAAATTCCAATCCACGGGAAAAATCGGCATCTAAAACTTCCTGATGTAATTAGTTATCTGACTATTATAAGTTTTTAACATAAACCACGAAATTCCTTGATCTTATATTTTACTGAAAAAAGTATTTACGTCGAAAGAAAAAACTAGACTGCTGATGTAGAAAACTAGTTGGTAAACGTTTTATAACTTAGAAATGAGCACTCCTGAACAGATCGACTTCTACAGGTGTATCAATTGTCGGTGTAGTAATTTCAAAAAGCCAATTGTTAAGAATTCTGAAATGGTGAATTAGAAGCATATAGAAAAACTTCAGAGTACGATTGAGTATGGAAACGAAAGACGCTAAATGTTGTTCATGATAATGTTCTGTAATAAATCATTTTGATTTTATTTAAACATAAATCACGACAGTAAAAATGATCAAGAAGTTAATAGAGTTAATGATTACTCTAAATAGATGAATCGGAGATGGATTAACTGTTGATACATTGGTGTCAGTAGACTGATCTACTCGTTTTACTAAGTATACAATTAAAACAACTACTATTTTATCATTGTCCTTTCTTAAATTGAATTCAAAACAGACCTAACTATATGGAATATTTTGCATCTAATAAAGATTGTCAATGAGAATATGATTTATGGACGACTGTTGAGCAACACTAAAGTGACCTAAATCGTGTTAGTCATTAACGGAATTAAATATGTCGAATAACAAGAATGGACTTGTGAATACATATATTTTGTATATAAAGCGAATGGACTAAAGAAAAGAGAACGGATTGAAAGTGCAGATGGCTGATAAGTTAACACCCATTTAACCAAGCGTTAATCATTATTTATACCTGCACAGAAGTCAGTTACAGATATGTGATGAGTAGTGGGATAAGAAATGTACACACACCTACGCGTTCATATAAAATCAGTCAAGATTGATAAGCGAATAAATGAAAAAATCAGAATGTGATTCAAGTAGAACGAAAAAAATGGGATTTTCGGAAAGCTAAATTAAGGTATATGGGCTTAGCATAATAGTCGACATAACATTATCTTTATAAATGATTTCGTAAAGCAATAGACAGTCAATATAGCAATCCAGACTTAAATGACACTCCGAATGATTGTGAGGCAAGACGTTTGAATTGATTAAATTCTAATCAAATTTCTCATGTTATAGCACCAGAGTCAGTCTGTCCTAATTACTCACATATTTCCGATACAGTAAAATTATTTTGACATATGTATTGAAAATTTTGATCTTGATGTTGGTTGACAGTTGTTTTGACTACCAAATGTTCTTCATTTGTAAATATGATGCTCTCGCTTTGCCGATGCATTCCTTCACGTCTGCATCAAATTCACGGTGTTCATCAATGATGCTGTCAAGTTTTGTGAAGGTATTTACACCTTTAAGAGTCTTTACCGTCAAGTGTGATGCGATTACTGCATACTGAACATTTGATTTGATATCAGGATTTGATTTTTCTGAAATATCTTCTTCAAATTTATTCGGAATTTCATTGGTGAGTGATGGATCATTAGAAAAATCAGCGTTAAGAAAATTTCCGCTTTTAACGCATTCGAAATTCGTATACTTTATATGGTCTAGTCGCAGTTGCTTCAGAGTTGCATAACGAGGAGAAATCGGCTTGTCAGGAAATGCCAATGTTTTTATTTAGCTGTATGCTTCTTTTCCGATGAATGAAAGGAAATGAGCCACAATAGTGACATCCTCAACAACGTTCTTGGTTTTAGCCTGGATTTCCAACCTTTCCATGTAATTTTCAAAAGCATCGAAATCTGAATGCATGTTCAACCGTTCTTCACAGGCTCCATTGGGTCGCAAATGTGAAACCTGGGAGTATTTCAAACATGTTACAAACTAGGAATCCTAGGAATAACGCAATAAAACTAAAAACAGCTAGATGATCACAAACGAAAGCATTGTATTTGGAATTGGAAATCAAGCAGTCAACAATTACAAGGGAATCATTTGTTCATAATAACTAGTTACTAATAAGTTAGTAAAGGTAGAATACCTGATTGATGGAATTCCATCAACATTTAATTACTAGACAAACAGGACATCAACAACTGTTCTTTCATCAATAAATATAAACACCTCTGTCCTACAAGGTGCCATTTGTGTTTACAGTAACGTAGAAGTAAATTTTCGAACAGCGAAATTAAGTGACATGCGTTTGAATTATACAAGGAGTATTGGTTTCTTCAAGAATGTGAATAAAACATACTGACTTGTACCAGCTACTATGAAACCGGACTACACGATTTACTGCCGACAGCCTACAAAAACCGAACATGGTCTAGTTCAGTTAAATTATCTTCTTTATAAAATCATCTGAAACGATGTATCTGAAATTGGCGAGACAGTGCAAACCTGAGATTCTATTTTAATAATCATTTGCGAATGCTTTTTTCCAAAAGAGCTCATTTCAAATCTGTTGAAAAGTGAGAGCAAACTTCAGCAACAAATGACATGTCAAAATGTATTCAAGCTCACTTAAAATTTGATCGCACATATTAAACCATGATATGTTATGAGGATTTAATAACCAAGATGATTCACCACAGACTCATAGATTAATATACATAAAAAGAAATAACTAGTCGAGTCTCAAAGAATCAGGATTATTATTGGGCGATCCATAGATTGATAAACTGAGAGCTAGATGATTCTGTGAGTAAACAACCACCAAACTCATCTGAAATTACACGGTGAATGGCTACAGTGTTTATTCATAGCTGGAGCAAGACCTTCTATGAACTGACTGTCGAGAGATTTGTTTTCACTTCATTTTGTTTATAAAAAGTAGTGATCTTTTGGAAAATGAGAATTTCACTACTCTTTTTTCTGTACGTGTGACTGATTATCAGTCATATAAACAAGTTAATATTAGAAAGCGTTGTTTTTTATTCTAAATAATATTCATATTACGCCCACTATACATAAGAGATGATATAGAATAATACCATATTATTTGATTAATGAGATGGCGTGAGGTGACTGACGACGACAAAGTATAATCATTGATATTTCTGTACATAACTGAGGTCAGCAGAAATATGTTTTTGTTAATTAATGTTAATTAATGATCAGATAACTTACACTGAGATTAAAGAAGTAATAATATATTTTACTTTAGATTTTTCACAGAATGTAACAGAAATGATAGAATTTGGTGTAATGTTATAGTGGATCAAGGGAATTGGACAGAATTCCTAATTTTTCAAACGTTATTAATAAATTCACAGCATTCAAAAGCGATCGCATCAGTAGGCGAATTAGAGGAAGTTGATCAAACGAGATACATCTTTAAGTAGGAACATTTCAATTCCAAGTGCGTGCAACGGTTTTCGTAGTTGTGCTTTGCAGTATATTTTTGCAAGATGTCAATTTTCGTGAGATCAACACCACGCGCCGTTTTTACTTTATTTGTTATCTTCGATCAATCCGTCACTAAACATCATTCTCCGTTGTTGAATTTTCTTACGTTTCTCGATCTTTATATTGAAAGAATGATATTGTCTGGCAGTGTAACCCAGTGCACGCCTATCATCTCTTTTGGGACTCGTCAGAGTTGATGTTCACTCTTGAACTGGACCCAAGTACTGTTCGCTTCAAATGCCATCGTGTTATCCACTTGGTTGTACAATATGAAAAATTTAAATTTATTTTGTATTGCCTGTTTTAGTCTTCTTAATAAGTGACTGATCAACTACAGTATCAAAAATTAATGGAAAGAGCAAAACGGACAATACAAAACGAATATTTATAGAGGTCAGTAAATAATTAGACAAATAGTTGAATAAACTACTTATTTCACTGGTTGAAATCATGAGTCGATTGAAGCAAGACTACAATGGAAAACCTGAAAGCACTGAACGGCCGTTTCTTGCAAGTATTGAACCCTCCTGCAGTGCGCAAACACGATCTACCACCCCGCGGGATTCGAACTCAATCCACGAAATTGCGCTACCGTACACCATTGTCTTCAGTGAGTACCTATCTCACAACAGACCTGGTTGAACTCCACTGGTAACGACTTCTCACTAGAACTCCAGGAGTGTCTCCTGAAGTCAGTCACTAGTGGGCAGGTGATTATTATTGTCAGAATGGGTTTCGTGGAAATTTTTATAAATTTCACAATAGAGTTCAACTAGGTCTGTTTTGAGATAGAAACTCACTGAAAACAATGGTGTACGGTGGAACATTTTCGTGGATTGGTTGAAGTGAGACAATAACATCGTTGGACGCCGGCTCAGTGGTCTTGTTTGTTAAGCGCCTGACGCGAGACTGATAGGTCCTAGGTCCGAGACATGTGGGGTGCGGGATCGTGGATGAGCACTGCTGAGGAGTCCCATACTTGAAGGAAATGGCCATCCAGTTCTTCCGGGTTTTCCATGGACATCTAGCTTCAACTGACTCATGATTTCAATCAGTGAAGTTTATCGAATTACCTATTAAACGTTTTTATTTGCATAAAGAATAGTGTTAATTAAATGTCATTTAATAATGGTACAAATTAGGATTGACAGAAATAATACAATTTAATTAAGTTGCATAAGATGAATACAAACGAATGTGTTGTATTAGAAATTTCAAATCATGTAGTCATCAAGTTATAAAAGAATCATTAGTTCATACAAGCACACTATATCCAACACAACTTAAATTGGAGTCTAAGTTCCAGTTATCGATTGTATATATTTTCCTTAATTTCATTCTATATCTGACCGACAGTGTATTGGATATAAAACTCTGTACTATCTAGAATGTACTCATTAGAATTGGAATTAGGAACTAAAATTGGAGCGGAATCACCTGGGTCATGTAATTATATACAATCACCATGTCAGTTGTGTAGTAAAACCACGAATATCTAGAATTTGAATCATAGATTGTACAACAGTATCCTCCTTCACGAAAGAATGTAGGGTACTTTCATGTCAATGTTATGACCGATTTGACATTCTTAATTCGCATTATCATATCATATCTCACGCCTTGATTGACATATGTGAGTGTTTGACGACACACACTAACATATAAATTGAGGTTTTCCATCATGTGAATTTGACTTGCATAAAAAGTACGACAAGTATTCCTTAGACCGATGAACACAGGAAGAAATAACTAGTCGAGTCTCAAAGAATCAGGATTATTAATGGGCGATCCATAGATTGATAAACTGAGAGCTAGATGATTTTGTGAGTAAACAACCACCAAACTCATCTGAAATTACACGGTGAATGGCTACAGTGTTTATTCATAGCTGGAGCAAGACCTTCTATGAACTGACTGTCGAGAGATTTGTTTTCACTTCATTTTGTTTATAAAAAGTAGTGATCATTTTGGAAAATGAGAATTTCACTACTCTTTTTTCTGTACGTGTGACTGATTATCAGTCATATAAACAAGTTAATATTAGAAAGCGTTGTTTTTTATTCTAAATAATATTCATATTACGCCCACTATACATAAGAGATGATATAGAATAATACCATATTATTTGATTAATGAGATGGCGTGAGGTGACTGACGACGACAAAGTATAATCATTGATATTTCTGTACATAACTGAGGTCAGCAGAAATATGTTTTTGTTAATTAATGTTAATTAATGATCAGATAACTTACACTGAGATTAAAGAAGTAATAATATATTTTACTTTAGATTTTTCACAGAATGTAACAGAAATGATAGAATTTGGTGTAATGTTATAGTGGATCAAGGGAATTGGACAGAATTCCTAATTTTTCAAACGTTATTAATAAATTCACAGCATTCAAAAGCGATCGCATCAGTAGGCGAATTAGAGGAAGTTGATCAAACGAGATACATCTTTAAGTAGGAACATTTCAATTCCAAGTGCGTGCAACGGTTTTCGTAGTTGTGCTTTGCAGTATATTTTTGCAAGATGTCAATTTTCGTGAGATCAACACCACGCGCCGTTTTTACTTTATTTGTTATCTTCGATCAATCCGTCACTAAACATCATTCACCGTTGTTGAATTTTCTTACGTTTCTCGATCTTTATATTGAAAGAATGATATTGTCTGGCAGTGTAATCCAGTGCACGCCTATCATCTCTTTTGGGACTCGTCAGAGTTGATGTTCACTCTTGAACTGGACCCTAGTACTGTTCGCTTCAAATGCCATCGTGTTATCCACTTGGTTGTACAATATGAAAAATTTAAATTTATTTTGTATTGCCTGTTTTAGTCTTCTTAATAAGTGACTGATCAACTACAGTATCAAAAATTAATGGAAAGAGCAAAACGGACAATACAAAACGAATATTTATAGAGGTCAGTAAATAATTAGACAAATAGTTGAATAAACTACTTATTTCACTGGTTGAAATCATGAGTCGATTGAAGCAAGACTACAATGGAAAACCTGAAAGCACTGAACGGCCGTTTCTTGCAAGTATTGAACCCTCCTGCAGTGCGCAAACACGATCTACCACCCCGCGGGATTCGAACTCAATCCACGAAATTGCGCTACCGTACACCATTGTCTTCAGTGAGTACCTATCTCACAACAGACCTGGTTGAACTCCACTGGTAACGACTTCTCACTAGAACTCCAGGAGTGTCTCCTGAAGTCAGTCACTAGTGGGCAGGTGATTATTATTGTCAGAATGGGTTTCGTGGAAATTTTTATAAATTTCACAATAGAGTTCAACTAGGTCTGTTTTGAGATAGAAACTCACTGAAAACAATGGTGTACGGTGGAACATTTTCGTGGATTGGTTGAAGTGAGACAATAACATCGTTGGACGCCGGCTCAGTGGTCTTGTTTGTTAAGCGCCTGACGCGAGACTGATAGGTCCTAGGTCCGAGACATGTGGGGTGCGGGATCGTGGATGAGCACTGCTGAGGAGTCCCATACTTGAAGGAAATGGCCATCCAGTTCTTCCGGGTTTTCCATGGACATCTAGCTTCAACTGACTCATGATTTCAATCAGTGAAGTTCATCGAATTACCTATTAAACGTTTTTATTTGCATAAAGAATAGTGTTAATTAAATGTCATTTAATAATGGTACAAATTAGGATTGACAGAAATAATACAATTTAATTAAGTTGCATAAGATGAATACAAACGAATGTGTTGTATTAGAAATTTCAAATCATGTAGTCATCAAGTTATAAAAGAATCATTAGTTCATACAAGCACACTATATCCAACACAACTTAAATTGGAGTCTAAGTTCCAGTTATCGATTGTATATATTTTCCTTAATTTCATTCTATATCTGACCGACAGTGTATTGGATATAAAACTCTGTACTATCTAGAATGTACTCATTAGAATTGGAATTAGGAACTAAAATTGGAGCGGAATCACCTGGGTCATGTAATTATATACAATCACCATGTCAGTTGTGTAGTAAAACCACGAATATCTAGAATTTGAATCATAGATTGTACAACAGTATCCTCCTTCACGAAAGAATGTAGGGTACTTTCATGTCAATGTTATGACCGATTTGACATTCTTAATTCGCATTATCATATCATATCTCACGCCTTGATTGACATATGTGAGTGTTTGACGACACACACTAACATATAAATTGAGGTTTTCCATCATGTGAATTTGACTTGCATAAAAAGTACGACAAGTATTCCTTAGACCGATGAACACAGGAAGAAATAACTAGTCGAGTCTCAAAGAATCAGGATTATTAATGGGCGATCCATAGATTGATAAACTGAGAGCTAGATGATTTTGTGAGTAAACAACCACCAAACTCATCTGAAATTACACGGTGAATAGCTACAGTGTTTATTCATAGCTGGAGCAAGACCTTCTATGAACTGACTGTCGAGAGATTTGTTTTCACTTCATTTTGTTTATAAAAAGTAGTGATCTTTTGGAAAATGAGAATTTCACTACTCTTTTTTCTGTACGTGTGACTGATTATCAGTCATATAAACAAGTTAATATTAGAAAGCGTTGTTTTTTATTCTAAATAATATTCATATTACGCCCACTATACATAAGAGATGATATAGAATAATACCATATTATTTGATTAATGAGATGGCGTGAGGTGACTGACGACGACAAAGTATAATCATTGATATTTCTGTACATAACTGAGGTCAGCAGAAATATGTTTTTGTTAATTAATGTTAATTAATGATCAGATAACTTACACTGAGATTAAAGAAGTAATAATATATTTTACTTTAGATTTTTCACAGAATGTAACAGAAATGATAGAATTTGGTGTAATGTTATAGTGGATCAAGGGAATTGGACAGAATTCCTAATTTTTCAAACCTTATTAATAAATTCACAGCATTCAAAAGCGATCGCATCAGTAGGCGAATTAGAGGAAGTTGATCAAACGAGATACATCTTTAAGTAGGAACATTTCAATTCCAAGTGCGTGCAACGGTTTTCGTAGTTGTGCTTTGCAGTATATTTTTGCAAGATGTCAATTTTCGTGAGATCAACACCACGCGCCGTTTTTACTTTATTTGTTATCTTCGATCAATCCGTCACTAAACATCATTCTCCGTTGTTGAATTTTCTTACGTTTCTCGATCTTTATATTGAAAGAATGATATTGTCTGGCAGTGTAATCCAGTGCACGCCTATCATCTCTTTTGGGACTCGTCAGAGTTGATGTTCACTCTTGAACTGGACCCAAGTACTGTTCGCTTCAAATGCCATCGTGTTATCCACTTGGTTGTACAATATGAAAAATTTAAATTTATTTTGTATTGCCTGTTTTAGTCTTCTTAATAAGTGACTGATCAACTACAGTATCAAAAATTAATGGAAAGAGCAAAACGGACAATACAAAACGAATATTTATAGAGGTCAGTAAATAATTAGACAAATAGTTGAATAAACTACTTATTTCACTGGTTGAAATCATGAGTCGATTGAAGCAAGACTACAATGGAAAACCTGAAAGCACTGAACGGCCGTTTCTTGCAAGTATTGAACCCTCCTGCAGTGCGCAAACACGATCTACCACCCCGCGGGATTCGAACTCAATCCACGAAATTGCGCTACCGTACACCATTGTCTTCAGTGAGTACCTATCTCACAACAGACCTGGTTGAACTCCACTGGTAACGACTTCTCACTAGAACTCCAGGAGTGTCTCCTGAAGTCAGTCACTAGTGGGCAGGTGAGTATTATTGTCAGAATGGGTTTCGTGGAAATTTTTATAAATTTCACAATAGAGTTCAACTAGGTCTGTTTTGAGATAGAAACTCACTGAAAACAATGGTGTACGGTGGAACATTTTCGTGGATTGGTTGAAGTGAGACAATAACATCGTTGGACGCCGGCTCAGTGGTCTTGTTTGTTAAGCGCCTGACGCGAGACTGATAGGTCCTAGGTCCGAGACATGCGGGGTGCGGGATCGTGGATGAGCACTGCTGAGGAGTCCCATACTTGAAGGAAATGGCCATCCAGTTCTTCCGGGTTTTCCATGGACATCTAGCTTCAACTGACTCATGATTTCAATCAGTGAAGTTTATCGAATTACCTATTAAACGTTTTTATTTGCATAAAGAATAGTGTTAATTAAATGTCATTGAATAATGGTACAAATTAGGATTGACAGAAATAATACAATTTAATTAAGTTGCATAAGATGAATACAAACGAATGTGTTGTATTAGAAATTTCAAATCATGTAGTCATCAAGTTATAAAAGAATCATTAGTTCATACAAGCACACTATATCCAACACAACTTAAATTGGAGTCTAAGTTCCAGTTATCGATTGTATATATTTTCCTTAATTTCATTCTATATCTGACCGACAGTGTATTGGATATAAAACTCTGTACTATCTAGAATGTACTCATTAGAATTGGAATTAGGAACTAAAATTGGAGCGGAATCACCTGGGTCATGTAATTATATACAATCACCATGTCAGTTGTGTAGTAAAACCACGAATATCTAGAATTTGAATCATAGATTGTACAACAGTATCCTCCTTCACGAAAGAATGTAGGGTACTTTCATGTCAATGTTATGACCGATTTGACATTCTTAATTCGCATTATCATATCATATCTCACGCCTTGATTGACATATGTGAGTGTTTGACGACACACACTAACATATAAATTGAGGTTTTCCATCATGTGAATTTGACTTGCATAAAAAGTACGACAAGTATTCCTTAGACCGATGAACACAGGAAGAAATAACTAGTCGAGTCTCAAAGAATCAGGATTATTAATGGGCGATCCATAGATTGATAAACTGAGAGCTAGATGATTTTGTGAGTAAACAACCACCAAACTCATCTGAAATTACACGGTGAATGGCTACAGTGTTTATTCACAGCTGGAGCAAGACCTTCTATGAACTGACTGTCGAGAGATTTGTTTTCACTTCATTTTGTTTATAAAAAGTAGTGATCTTTTGGAAAATGAGAATTTCACTACTCTTTTTTCTGTACGTGTGACTGATTATCAGTCATATAAACAAGTTAATATTAGAAAGCGTTGTTTTTTATTCTAAATAATATTCATATTACGCCCACTATACATAAGAGATGATATAGAATAATACCATATTATTTGATTAATGAGATGGCGTGAGGTGACTGACGACGACAAAGTATAATCATTGATATTTCTGTACATAACTGAGGTCAGCAGAAATATGTTTTTGTTAATTAATGTTAATTAATGATCAGATAACTTACACTGAGATTAAAGAAGTAATAATATATTTTACTTTAGATTTTTCACAGAATGTAACAGAAATGATAGAATTTGGTGTAATGTTATAGTGGATCAAGGGAATTGGACAGAATTCCTAATTTTTCAAACCTTATTAATAAATTCACAGCATTCAAAAGCGATCGCATCAGTAGGCGAATTAGAGGAAGTTGATCAAACGAGATACATCTTTAAGTAGGAACATTTCAATTCCAAGTGCGTGCAACGGTTTTCGTAGTTGTGCTTTGCAGTATATTTTTGCAAGATGTCAATTTTCGTGAGATCAACACCACGCGCCGTTTTTACTTTATTTGTTATCTTCGATCAATCCGTCACTAAACATCATTCTCCGTTGTTGAATTTTCTTACGTTTCTCGATCTTTATATTGAAAGAATGATATTGTCTGGCAGTGTAACCCAGTGCACGCCTATCATCTCTTTTGGGACTCGTCAGAGTTGATGTTCACTCTTGAACTGGACCCAAGTACTGTTCGCTTCAAATGCCATCGTGTTATCCACTTGGTTGTACAATATGAAAAATTTAAATTTATTTTGTATTGCCTGTTTTAGTCTTCTTAATAAGTGACTGATCAACTACAGTATCAAAAATTAATGGAAAGAGCAAAACGGACAATACAAAACGAATATTTATAGAGGTCAGTAAATAATTAGACAAATAGTTGAATAAACTACTTATTTCACTGGTTGAAATCATGAGTCGATTGAAGCAAGACTACAATGGAAAACCTGAAAGCACTGAACGGCCGTTTCTTGCAAGTATTGAACCCTCCTGCAGTGCGCAAACACGATCTACCACCCCGCGGGATTCGAACTCAATCCACGAAATTGCGCTACCGTACACCATTGTCTTCAGTGAGTACCTATCTCACAACAGACCTGGTTGAACTCCACTGGTAACGACTTCTCACTAGAACTCCAGGAGTGTCTCCTGAAGTCAGTCACTAGTGGGCAGGTGAGTATTATTGTCAGAATGGGTTTCGTGGAAATTTTTATAAATTTCACAATAGAGTTCAACTAGGTCTGTTTTGAGATAGAAACTCACTGAAAACAATGGTGTACGGTGGGACATTTTCGTGGATAGGTTGAAGTGAGACAATAACATCGTTGGACGCCGGCTCAGTGGTCTTGTTTGTTAAGCGCCTGACGCGAGACTGATAGGTCCTAG
Source organism: Schistosoma margrebowiei (assembly GCA_944470205.2). Taxonomy (NCBI): domain Eukaryota; kingdom Metazoa; phylum Platyhelminthes; class Trematoda; order Strigeidida; family Schistosomatidae; genus Schistosoma; species Schistosoma margrebowiei. Next base: position 20,115,359 of record OX104027.1, read on the forward strand.
GTCCGAGACATGCGGGGTGCGGGATCGTGGATGAGCACTGCTGAGGAGTCCCATACTTGAAGGAAATGGCCATCCAGTTCTTCCAGGTTTTCCATGGACATCTAGCTTCAACTGACTCATGATTTCAATCAGTGAAGTTTATCGAATTACCTATTAAACGTTTTTATTTGCATAAAGAAATGTGATAATTAAATGTCACTGAATAATGGTACAAATTAGGATTGACAGAAATAATACAATTTAATTAAGTTGCATAAGATGAATACAAACGAATGTGTTGTATTAGAAATTTCAAATCATGTAGTCATCAAGTTATAAAAGAATCATTAGTTCATACAAGCACACTATATCCAACACAACTTAAATTGGAGTCTAAGTTCCAGTTATCGATTGTATATATTTTCCTTAATTTCATTCTATATCTGACCGACAGTGTATTGGATATAAAACTCTGTACTATCTAGAATGTACTCATTAGAATTGGAATTAGGAACTAAAGTTGGAGCGGAATCACCTGGGTCATGTAATTATATACAATCACCATGTCAGTTGTGTAGTAAAACCACGAATATCTAGAATTTGAATCATAGATTGTACAACAGTATCCTCCTTCACGAAAGAATGTAGGGTACTTTCATGTCAATGTTATGACCGATTTGACATTCTTAATTCGCATTATCATATCATATCTCACGCCTTGATTGACATATGTGAGTGTTTGACGACACACACTAACATATAAATTGAGGTTTTCCATCATGTGAATTTGACTTGCATAAAAAGTACGACAAGTATTCCTTAGACCGATGAACACAGGAAGAAATAACTAGTCGAGTCTCAAAGAATCAGGATTATTAATGGGCGATCCATAGATTGATAAACTGAGAGCTAGATGATTTTGTGAGTAAACAACCACCAAACTCATCTGAAATTACACGGTGAATGGCTACAGTGTTTATTCATAGCTGGAGCAAGACCTTCTATGAACTGACTGTCGAGAGATTTGTTTTCACTTCATTTTGTTTATAAAAAGTAGTGATCTTTTGGAAAATGAGAATTTCACTACTCTTTTTTCTGTACGTGTGACTGATTATCAGTCATATAAACAAGTTAATATTAGAAAGCGTTGTTTTTTATTCTAAATAATATTCATATTACGCCCACTATACATAAGAGATGATATAGAATAATACCATATTATTTGATTAATGAGATGGCGTGAGGTGACTGACGACGACAAAGTATAATCATTGATATTTCTGTACATAACTGAGGTCAGCAGAAATATGTTTTTGTTATTTAATGTTAATTAATGATCAGAAGTTGTGACTCCTTTTCTTCCTCAACAAAGTTAATTCCTCTTACGATTTATAGCTTCCCTGGCAATTCTTTGCGAGTTAGAAATCGCAACGATGTCACTTAAATAGGCTTTGATTCTGTTACACTAATGCCAGAAGCTTACTTAATGAGCGACCGGAACTAGGTGTACAGATTCACTCTACAAAGCCAGATATAATTACAGTCACAAAGACCTGGCTGACACAGTCTAGAGATAGTATGGAACTTGATTTCGTGGGGTTTCCGTTATTAAGTGCCGACAGAATACATTAGCCTCAAGGAGGGTGAGTAGCTCTATTTATTAGCAATGCTACCCCATTTTGTCATTATCGACAGTGTATCCCATGATACTTGTGAATTAGTTAGTTGTCGCTTGAAATGTAAGGTACAGAAGTTGCTGATTGGTTTGGTTCATCGAAGTCCAAGCTGCGCGAATAATGAGGACCTGCTAAGCAGTCACAATACTTGATCACAATGTGGTCGATGTCTTATCATAGAGGACTTCAATGCACCTATGGTAGACTGAGAAAATCTACGAACTGAATCGTCAGAAAATTCACTCAAGAAAGAACTAGTTGATGCGGTTATCAAATGTGCCCTAGTGCAACATGTGAAAGAGGCAACTAGGTACGACCCGGTCACTGAATCACCCTTACTACATCTTATGTTGACTCACCAGGAGGATGACGTTACGAACCCCCATTGCATGCAACCCTACGTAAAAGCGATATCACAGTTTTAAATTTCGACTTCCATATAACTGTCGATCACGAACTCAATCCAGACGGTAGATTCTTTGTTTCCAAGAAGAATTATCTTACATGATGAATAAATTAGGTTTTTGAGTAGTTTGAAGTAGAGAATCAAATTAGACTCAAGCCTTCTCTTCCAAAGGGGTCCTGTTGCTGAGATTAAGCATCGGCAACTGTAGTCAATGACGGATTCAGTCTTGAGTATTTTGCGGGTAAAGTCTCGTTCTGCTCCTTCCACCTTTACTATATCAGATAGTCGTATGTTGAGAAATAAGAACAAGCAGTAATCAACGATAGGTCTTAAACAAACTTTATAGAAAAGGATTTAAGATTCATTGTGATAGAAATTACGGAGAATGAAGGCAAGTAATTTCCTCATTTTACATGCTTTGTCTGAGATGTGTTCAGAGAAATTAAGATTGTGTGAGTAATGTACTCCTAGGTCAGTTACTGATGCCAATCTAGGCAGTGTGTTGTTGTTAGGTGTGAGTTTTATTTTCAGAGACGTGTCTCCTTTACATGACCAGTCGCATTTCTCTGTGTTGAGCTCTAACTTCCAGCGTTTGCACAAGTCGTCTACCATGTTGATTTCATGTTGGATTGTTTGCATAGTACTACGTACATCGCAAATATCAGTTTCATAGATGACTTTTAAGTCATCACCGTAGAGGTAAGTCTTACTGGTGGTAAGTCACTTGAAAATATTGTTGGTGTAAGCTATAACAAGCATAGGACCCATGAAACTACCCTTCACAACACCACTGGTTTTTGGTCGGGGTGTAGATGTTGACGAGTAAATCCTGGTTATTTGGCATCTGTTCGTAAGAAAAGATTTGATCCATTGCAAAATGGGATTTCTAATTCTAACTGATCTGCGTCTTCTGATTAGAAGATTATGAGGTACTTAAGCAGAGGCTTTCTGAATATCGAATCATAGTATAATCACTAGTTTCTTCTGGACGTTCATGCAAGAAACCTCGGTAATGAAGTCTATCAGACATGTACTACACTACCTTGTTCTAATGAAGCTGTGCTGTGACGGGTCTATTAGAACTTCCTTCGGTAAGTGATCACGAAGTTGATTTGATTCCACACTTTCCTTGATGCACGATATGACTGCAGTAATATTTGTGGGTCTGTTGTTTACGACTAGGTTTCTTGGTCCAGATTTGTGTTTTGGAAGAACATGCGTTGCCTTCCAGATATCCAGATATGTACCTGTCTGTAAAGATAGTGTGTATATTTTGAGTAATAGCGACTGTGTGTACGGTCCTGACTTTTTAAAAAAGGATTGAAGGGATATCATCGGCACCAGAACTTGCATTTGGCCTATGTGTTTTAGTGGCGGTATGTACACTTCAAATTTCAACGTCAATTGTACTAAGATTGTTGCTGATGCACTTCATGTTTATATATGAAGCATGAAATGTATTCCCATTGTAAAATCACCATTCACATGATTAATCAATTTACTTATTTGTACACATACATATTGATACAAGAGGGCATCAAATACATATGTGCCACACAAAACAATGAGAATTTGAAGAGAAGACGAAAAGAAAAATCGAGGAGCGTAAAAAAATGAAGTACATATTAGTGTACGGTAGTGTAACAATAACAATGGAGGTAACGAAAAGGTACAATCATAAGAAATCTTTCAGTTTTGAAAGAAGCAATTACGTTTTATAAAGACAGTAAAATAAGGGTACAGCAGGATCGCCACTAGCTTGAACTGAAGAAACGTTTTCTAAGTGGGTTAAATAAGCGCCCTTGCCCGGATGTAACCAAAACAAAGTGATTGGGTAATAAGATGGTTGTGAAATTCACTATAAATTTAAATGTACCCTATTACCTAAAAAAACATGGTCAATTATCTATTCAGTCAATAATTGTTAAATTAATCAACCAGCTTCCAGTCGACAGTGAACAGTCAAATAACGAAGGATTGAGGTGCCTTGGTAAATATTGATGCCTCATTCCCACAGTTTAGTTTACAACAATGAACGACGTCAACTTTGAATGTTATTTCTCAGTATTGAGACTTTAACAAAATGAACATTAACAATAGACTCATTTTTGATTTCAATGGTCACGTGGTCACACATACACGATACTGTTGATTGAAAAGTGCAATGTTGTAATCTCTTGTGAAATCTACATGTTTTTATTGAATGAAAATAATGACATTATTACAAGAAATTATATTTTACTATTCTACTAACAAAGTGACATCAGTCATTAAGTAAACAATCAATAATGTTATATGCAGTTCCATGAAACAATCTTCAATTTATTGAAATGATTAACAAAATGGAAAGTGTGATTACTAAACTACAAAATGAAAAATAACACAGTCAACTTGATGTAAACAATTGAGAAGCTGTTGTGAGGACTATGGATAAACTCTATTCCTTCTGTAGAAACATATCCAAATGCCACAGACAATGCCCATAATAAGAAAAGATATAACCAATGATACAACGATGTACACGTATTGTGATGATTTATTTTCTCCAAAGTCTTCAGTTGTATCTGTGGTCATTTTCTAAAATGAACGAAATATTATAATGATTACAATGTGTTTCCGCGTTTCCACTAGTCTTCTTCAATTCATTTCTTAGATTATTTTTAGTAGTTGCTATATCAATGAATAATAACTTAGGATATTTTCTTCTGATTTGACGGTCAACTAACTGACAACTAATTCGTATGATGAAATTAGTTTACCAGATGGTTCAGATTATCACACTGTAAATAATCAATAACAAACTGGTAACAGACGACTTTATTGAAGCAATCCATCCAGAATACAAATTTCTCAACAGAGTATCAGGAATATCTATTGTGAAATTCAACAATGTGATTCCATGAACCTTCACTTTCCAAACATGATGCAGAATTTATAACAGATTATGCTTCATCATTCAAACGAATCTCATCAGTATTTTATAACACTTCACACATAAAGATGTTTTCATATTGGACATCCAGAATCACTACACATTCTATGAGAATAGAATTACCATTTTTCCAAGCATAAGTGTTAACCGACGCTTTTATTGATTGTTGAATGTCCACATGGAAACATAACAGCGTACACAAATCTGATTAAGCATCATCAACGTATGCAAAACACTACTTGTTTGCAACAAAGAACGTCCTTCCGAGTAAATGGATTTACAACGTAGAATATGGTAATATTGAAACAATCTGTGAAGTCTATCAATTACTTACTTTAACCTTGCAACCATTTATTTTGAATTCATGAAGATCCTTATCATTGCTGGTGATGCACATGTTGGCTGTTTCACACCAAATGCACGTTGTGTTTGATGTTATTGCGTTTTGACATGCTTCACTCGAAACGTGTTTTGGACAATCTTCGGTTGGAAGTATGAGGTGATTGCATAACAAATTAACAAACAAAAGATAAGTGAATTACAAAACATATAACTTTAACCCGATGATTAAATGACTATTTCGTTCACTAGGAATTTGTGATCACCTCACGCAATGGGTAATTCAGCACACTTTTTTTGACATTCACATTTTACGACAACATTTTGGTTTTGGATGAAAATGCATCAATAATGAGCAACATTTTATTCAACGATTATTAGAGTCGATCTAAACATTAAATTATGAAATGATTCTCTCAGTTATCGAGATGGTATTTTTATGTCCTACCGCATGATAAAGTGAAAAATGTGTAAGATTACTCAGTCTTCATATTCTTTAGAACGAGATCATGTTCATGCAATGTCACTCACATTTCACGACAACACCTCGGAACTAAATGAAACTAAGTTGATTGTTCAACGACGATTATTGACGTGCGGATTCGGTAGATTTTGATGACTTTCCTCATTCGGAAATATATACACTATGCTATCATCTGGTTCAGCAAAGCCCACTGCATTTCATTTCTAACAGATTTCTAGTTTCATCCATTGATATCAATCTGATGATGAAAACGTGTCTCGTATACCGATTCAATAAGTGAAAACTGGAAAATAACATTGTGAACTCACTCACACTGACTATTTTGAAAACCGTGCAAGAAAGTCAGTTGTTCCCAAACAATAAATTGACTTATAATTATGTTAATTCGATCTAAATAAACAAATTTCAGTTGACCTATCGTTATGGAATGTTTCAAAATATGTGATCGCAATATACTCTGTATGCTGTTGACTAGTACGTCACACTAGTTTGATCATGAACATTCACCGATAGTGAGGACGTGAAAGACATTCGTCCTTCATCATTTTAAATAATCAACAGAGAATTCACGAATGGAATAGCGTAATTTGATACAAGTAGCCAAATTTCATTTAGTTGTATTCTGAAATTGCACATGAAATTTTCAATTTTTTGAAATAAAATTATTGTATTCAACTGTGAAAATAGTCGTTTCAGATACTATAAGGTTTAACATACCACCGAGCGCTTCAAACTCCACTAACGTTCCACTTCGGATCCATATTTTAGGAACATCTATTTCAGCTACTTTCTTATCTTGTGAAATAAAATTTACAGAAGAAAATAACTGAGATTTTGTTTAACGAGCAACTGTTAAAAAATGTGAACAAATTCTCGGAATAGTCATGATGAATATATATTCACACACCATCTTTATATTACTCAGTATACCAGGTTAGGCGTGCATCAGCAGACGTGGATCGTCAGATTCATTGTTTATGGGATTCAGCATATAAAAAAAAGCAACACCAATACGATTTCATCAAAACAACACAAATCGTTTTTGTGACACTAACAGTGATGACGGTTGTTCAAATAAAAACGCAGATACTCTATTTAAACTCAGATAAATTCAGTGGATCACTGTTCAAAAGACTTGACTAAAACACGCCGTTATCTCAGGACCAGTTTGCACCTTGAATAATTATCACATATGAAACTAAAACGTCGCTTCAAGATGTGTAAACACATCATCCACGTTGAATTTACAATTAACAGTAGTGTTTGAACAATGAAATTACCAGAAGCATTCAGATTTTCTTTCACACGTTTTTCATCTACACCTCAATTACACTTCAATCAATCGATTCTCTTACGTAACTACTGAATGATGTAGACTGTAAGAAAGATATATTAGATCAGTATGACAGAATACAGCACATTTTGTACTGACGTGGTGATCTAAGGGTACATAAAAAAGTTAATATTAGGCTAACACATGACTGCTTGTGTAGGCCAATTGTAATCAAAATGTAAATAACATTTGTTACCATTATCTGCGCAATCAAACCATCCGTAAATGCTCGATGGCTTTTCGGTTTTGCCAATCATCCTAGGAATCTGAAAAGAAGTAACGGAAGCCTGAGTAAACATCTGTCAACACACAACCACCTTTATCAAAGCCAACCAATCACTGAAGGAATGTGTCGTCATTCACATCACTTTACACAGAGACAACTAGTTACACATAAGTATACTGATCTCCTAACTTTCCTCAGGCGTGTGCCTCATCTAGTTTACGATGATAATCCGACTCACTTCAGTTGTCAACTTCACTGAAGTCCAATGGACGATTTATCCACCGTGCATTGATGCGCTACACTGTGAGATGAATATCTACGTCACTTGACCGAAATGTGATTGTGAACCATTGCAATACTGTTGCACGTGAATTTGTTGTCATGTGGAGGAATTGTGTTAATGTACTCACTTCCATTCATCAACGTAAAGAAAATCTCTGGAAACCTCAAAGCAATTAAAACGCATTCAGTTCAACACATTTGAAATTTTTATTCACACTCGCTTTTTCTTGTTACTACACATGATGAAATATTAAATGATGACATTCGAACAAATTCACACTGAGAAACGATCAAGGTTTTAACAATTTACCTCACAGATTATTTGATAATGAAATTTTTAATTAGCTGGACTTCAGAACACGTAGTAATGCTTGACAGAAAATGACTGTTTGAAAGCACTGTAAAATACACTGTCTTTAATCGGCTCAATGACGTCAGAATTTCTATCGATAACATTTGACTTCCTATAATTCATCGTTTTGAAAAAAGGACTAGAATAAAGTGTGTCATTAAGGGGTTATTAATAGAGTCGTATAGTCTGTGTACACGCTAAGAAATGTTGGTATCCTTCTATCGTGTTCAGTGTATCTTGATGCATTCGACAGTGTAGATTAGCGCAAAGTAGAATAATAATCCAAAATACATGAAAAAACACCACATTACTACTCAATTGTGCAACATACGTTCTCATAATAAATTGATATCTTCCCATTCGGATGTATCAGAGCAGTTATATTGAATGCAGGAACTGCAAGCAGAAGACCATCGTTATTTAGAATTTATGATAATAGGATTAGCAAGTGATTGTTAATTGCAAAGGAGCATGTGCCTACATGCAAAGTGATCAGTTTTAGGCAGGTATTTTCTTTGTTATTTCAAATGTCTTATTTGATGGAATTCGTAATAAATATAATTTAGTGAACGCCGTGTAAATGAAGCAAGCATGAATCCTTCGATATGAATGTCAGATAACTAATTTCCGAAGCTGCATTACAACCTCTTCTCATATCGAAATAATAAATCATCAAGCTTCTAATTAAATCTGATAGTTGAGGAGGTATTGACATTTGCTCAACACTTTCTATAATTACCCTTGAAAAAAGTCACCCTTGTGCATATGATATTAGCCATGCCTTGTTTGTTTACAATTAGAACATGGTAACTTATTCCATTATGCAACGTATTGGTTTATCAGTGTTTGGTAACGATGGAAATGAATAGCTTCAGATTACTCGTGTTGGTGATTTCCTAATTTGAATGGATAATTTTTACGAATGACCGTGCGATGAGTATCACAAATCTACTTATTTCAGAATACAGACTTCTGATCAAGCGGCAATGAAGCTTTTTGACCAAGATGAATCTCTGCATTCGTTTATCCACAAGTAAAATTAGTTCATGACCTAATCTATTCATACAGATGTATATATTACACGTCAAATCTAGTACGTTCATTATTATGTTAACTGTCCTCCAGGTCTCGATCAACGTATTCAAACAATCGATGGACTCCACATATAATTTCTGCCTTCCTAAATTTATGTGATGGTTACATATTATTTCTTTGATTACTTTTTGAAAAGGGTTCAGTGATATAAAATGACCAGAAAATGTGTAAGCAAGTACTGCGAATGATGATGTGAGTGTTTAAATATTTCATGTGTAATTAAATAATCATTTTATTGGTACATACTTGTAGCAACAGCTTCTGGATAAAAGGAGTTTCTGACGGCTAATAATTCTCCTGAAATGATGAAGGTAAAAATATTTTTGTTTTTATATATATGTATAACGACTACTCATAGAGAATGAGGTTAGACACGAGTTATCATCTTTCTTTCAAGATTTAAGTAAACTGATTCAGTTAAATGAGAGTTGCAAGGAGACTAATAACTATTTCAACGATATGATGAATGTTTGAATCCAACCAACTGAGAAGAATATTTTACTTCCGAAACGCTGATTTTAAAAGCTTTAGACAATTTAATAGACCGGTAATATCTAATTGACAGTACACATACGAAATCATTTTCTGAGATTTCGTTATTCCAATCGAACAGTGTTCCCTTTATTGAACTAATTATGAATCAGAAATTCTACTTGAATGTCAACAAATGCAATAACTGAACAAAATGAGTGAACTTCATCGATGTTGTAGTTTCTCCTGGTCGAATCATTTATGTTATAGCAGTGCACTATTTATGATAATTATGTATCATCTGTCATTATTATTACTGATGGCTGTTTTAGATCCATACGAATATGATAGACAAAAGTGTGATGAATACACAGTGGTTCACAGATAGTGACTAAGTGACATTCATTCTTCATGAAGTAAGTTAAGGAAAACAATCGGACGTCATCAAATTTAACTTGTTAGTCTATGTGATTTAATAATCCAAATTGATTTCTCACACAACATCGTTTATTATTCTAAATGTGTTCAGTTGGATTCGTTTGATTTATGATTACTACTCAATCAATTTGCGTTTATTTCGAAGTGAACCATCGTTTTAACTTGACAGTAATGAATACGTGTTTTGAACACATTTTGAGGCATCAAATCATACAAGCAAATTGATCACTGTGTACTGGTCAACTCCCGAAATATATTCAGGTCAAACTTTGAATCATTTATGCAAAATAAAAGTGAGAAATGAAAAACGAAGCAAATTATCACCGGATAATAAAGGTACTCACGCTGATTCGAAAATTCAGTTACCGTACGATAACCACTTCTCACATAATTTTTAATTCCTCCCAAGTACGATGCATCGTTCATAAAAATTCTACCTGTGTTTATGGAATAAAAACATGATATTTAATTGACAATATGAAAAAAATGAAATAAAGACTTTTAGATTAAATGAGGACAAAATGAGTTCCATGGGCCGTAAATAAATTTCTTTTAGGCTTTGAAATGTTTACAACTTGAATGAAATAATTATCAATGGACGTATTTAATTCTAGAAAAGGCATAAAACTGATTTACTAAATAAGTTAAAGAAATAATGGTAACGGAATGAATTGTGAATAAACAAAACTCGGTAACAGTTTTAATTTGACGAAAATTATTTTCTTACCAGTGGGAAATATTCTGAAATGCAGGACTTGAGAACCGTAGAATGTAAACGGGAACTGCGGATCGATATTCTGATAATAAGTAAACATATGAATTGAAAGGTCGTTGCAAAATTTATTCAACTCACTTTAGTTTCATTCAATCTTTCAAAACTGCCGCTAACAACTGCAAGAGACTGATTAGAGCGGATTGTCCGAGAATAATAATAGTGATGAGACTGAATATGTGTATTGGAAACGGACTGATTACTTACATAATTATATGCATCACTTTCAAAAATTACTTTTTCGTATTTCCTCAATTCAGGTTTTGTGCAAATGTCATGGCAGTTGAAGAATTTATGAATTATTAGGATGATTGAATAGACCAGTGTAAGCTGGCCAGTTGCATAGCTATGTCTGAAATGGTACAGATAAAAATAGGCAGCATTATTTGATTGAAAAAAAATGAAATTCATATAACACCCTCATTTGATTTAACTGTACATTGAACACTCACCTCATTTTCTCGTTCACAACGTTGTTAATTGTTATTACACCTTGTCGTGTTTAAATAAAGTTTTTAAGTGTTTGTTTGTTTCTTTCTTATTGGACGATCCAAAGTGATCATTAGAAACATCACGTTTCATAAAATCATATGATCATTTTTAACCATTCATCGTGAAAGACAAACTCATCGTAATGCAATATACTTCTAGCTGTTGTAGTCTAAAAGCTGACACTTATCCACTATTGATTGAAATTTCAAGACCTCTATTGATCAAAAATATTTTGGAAATGATTGGCAATAGTTTAAACTTAATGAGTGGTTTATATGTGGGTCAAAATGTGTGCTCATATTTGCACAAACAAAGACTTTGTTACTTGTAATTATTTGTGAACTGTTTACCAATGGTGCATTGCTTTGATTTGATTGGTTAAAATTCAAGTAACAAAACCTATCTTGATTGGATATATAAATTTGGATTTTTGCATCTGAATTTATGTTTAATGAAATAAATTCTGTCAGACGACTCCATCATCCTTAAATTTTGATTGTGACTTCCAAACAGTCACAAATAAGCCCATTTTACTGGCATATTGTACCGTTGGCTTCAAATAGATTTAGCGATCAAAATAGACAAAACGTTTCGTATTAATCAGGGAGAAGTGGACCTGAATGTGCTCGCACTAAACGTAATGATTTAATTACTGTTGGATGATTAAGAGTTTACACTTTCGTAAATGAATAAGAAACCCAAACTATTCATGATTTGGTTATAATTGCAGAACGAACTTGTTGGCAGTGTGATGGTGATTTTTGTGCTGCAAAAGAATGTTGAAAGTAACCAAAATATTGCTTCACATTCTGTGATCGAATAAACGGCTGTTGCTTTATTTTGAGAAATCATGAACATCAGAGTTGTTTTCAATTATACACTATTGTCTGGCCTAATATAAAATTATTATTATTCATTGTCAATACATGTAGTCGAAGTACTTTTAAGTATTAATGTAGTTTATTCACTAGGGTTTGATTAAAGTTCACTTTGGTGTTTGTTCAGTTCATCGTATCCACGGAAGCAATAGTTATGGGAATAGTGAACTGATACCTTAAAATCACTGTCAATTTCTCATAAGACAATTCTAATGCAATGTCAATGGAAGCATAAAGTTCTTCATATAAACAGGTTAAGTAAATATTTCAAGGTTGATAAAATTTATTCAGTACTATGTAGATTATTTATTGTTCGTTCTTCGTAAAGCTATTCTGATTAGATGTCACGGAACCTAATATTTTTCATATGAACAGCATTTGCATATGTTTCATGGTTGAGAAACAATTTGGTCAATATCACCTGAATGGTATTGAGTATGAACGAAGTTCATGTTCAGTAAGAAAGATTATAGTGAATAATACGCTCAGTTCAGAATTGACATGTTCACTTTTATCAAAGTAAAAGATAACGGATATCGATGAATGCAAAATTTATTACACACAGGTGTCATTACTAAAAGAGTCTAACTTATTGTTCATAGTCTGAATAAGGTTCAATCTCTTTGAGAAATGTGAATGAAGTTCAAAGTTTCCTTTAACAACTTTTGCAATATATCTCTTACTGATACGTCCGATTTGTCAGTTTTGAAGTCTGATTGCATTCTCGTCCGGCGTTTGATCAACATACCCTGATCCTCTTTTAAATTCAACTGAAAAATGAAATGTCCGAAAATGTCCACAAAAGGTGTTGAAAAGTGGCTGTCATTTTGTAGCACAGTTCGAGATAATTCGTACATAATAATTTGTAAGCCATAAATCGCCGTAAATTGTCTCATGAATCAGTTAGCGAATAATCACTGGTAATCACTGACCGTAAATGTCATAACAAAAAAGCAAGTAAACTTACAGATGACGTTTGAACAGGGTTTAACATAGCATTCTCTGAAAACATGTTGATAAATAATAATATGTCATACACGAATAAATCAAAGTAAATATGAAAGAGTTAAAGAAGCAGACAGAAATCACGACAATTACAAATGATACAGTGTTGTAACGTGGGACAATCTTACGAAATCGTACCATAATATCAGTTGTACGAGACAAATTATAGCTTATCATTGTCACAGGTGTTGCATTCTATTTTTAAATGTTTATTTTGATAAAGAGCATTGCAGTGATTCGTTTCTATTTGAAGAAAGATGATCAGAACATCTTCAGCAAAACCACTCCTTTGCCAACACTTAGTGAATAACAACCACAAACTGACTAAAAATACAACATTATTTTGATGCAGCAGTTGTGCATAGAAAATCTATAAATTAATGCAGCGAATACTGAACGACAGATACAGACATTTTGATTTTGATTCATTTCATTACGCAACAACAACATTCAAATGGTTTGACTGTCAAACGTTGAACAACAAATGAATAAATGGCACAGTCATTTTTCACTATAATCCATTTCTACAATTTTGCTTCAAGATGTGTAAGTACATCATCCACATCATTCATTATACTTCAGAAATCTACTTTGTGTGGAATTTCGGTGCAAAGGTTTTTTCTAGATTCCAGACAAGCCAATTTATTCACCGTTCTTGAGTCACATTTTGACCTTGTTAGTTATTCGCTTAATAATCCTGACTGTATATGTATGATCGTGTGTGCTTGTACCGTTTACCCTACCCATCACATATTTGACTATTATTATCAAACAAAACTTGATTAAGTGGAGTTGACTTACATGTATACTTCAATGCGCGTCACTTCACTTCGTTTAGTCGGTCGTTTATGTGCATCGGTGATTGCATGAAGCAAACTTATTCGGAATCCATTCTCGTATTTGACTTATTTAATTCCGTTGTTTGCCGTCTTTCTACACTCATCCACGTAGTCGAGGTGATTTTGTTAACATTCCATTCATTTTCTCGTTCCGCATCATCTTCTATTATATCTGTGAATGCCTTCAATTATCATAAGACTTTGGAATGGATTGATCATTTTTATTACGTTCTGGACCATTCATCACATAAATGGTTTAATTAATATCTCGCATGTTTGAGAAATTATGACTATTGCATTAGATATTCGACGCCACATTACTAGCCGATAAATAACGATTGCGTTCATCTTAATAATTCGTCCACATATAAAACAGCATGCCATTAACCATAAACGTTTTCAGATTACTTCAATTAATATACTATTTACTAAACAGTGTACGGCAGAACATGTGGTTTAGAGCTGACATTTCAAAGGCGCACACTTGATCACCACATGAAAGTCACGTTTGCCCAGCCGTCAGGAATTATCTTATTTGTTGGTATATTTATACCGCATTAGTACGGTTTGTTAACAAACGAGGTCGCGCGGATATCGCTCAAACGACATAAACTACTTTAAACTTCAGTAACAAAACGGAGTACAATTCCGTATATCTCGTCTTCATAATCACATTGTGCTCTTCTGGTTATTCTTCTAATACACACTCAACGATAACTCAATGCACCTATTTATGACGCACACAAAATCGTTCACTGACCTCTCATTTCACCATTAGTATAAATTTCAGTACAACAATGAATTTCACACATCAACATAGTTATCATTTTGCGGCTGGATTATTTTCATCCTACATATACTCAATGTGTGTGAATCCGAATACATTAAATGCTAATCGATGCTGCCCAATCTACTACGACTTATTAGAAAATTTTCATATTCCACGGCATTTTATCCTCATGTTCAGTCAGAATCACAGACCAATTCGCGTGAGATTCTACATTACTTATTTCCACAATTTATTCCACTATCACACTCATGAATTATTCATTTCTCTGTTTTAACGGTATTTCGAATTCCTCATACAAACATGTAATTTTATAGTTGAGACAGTCATAATATGAAT
Organism: Schistosoma margrebowiei; assembly: GCA_944470205.2. Lineage (NCBI taxonomy): Eukaryota > Metazoa > Platyhelminthes > Trematoda > Strigeidida > Schistosomatidae > Schistosoma > Schistosoma margrebowiei. The sequence goes on from OX104027.1 coordinate 20,130,484, forward strand.
GCATGTGAAGGTTTTGTACGTTTAAAGATTGCTGGAAGTCGCATGTTACCATTCATTTATTTTTTACATAAGAATGGAAATGCAATATGAAAGACCAACCACACACATGACGCTGTAATGTACCAGATAAATTACAAGTTATTCACAGTAAATATTGATGAACAATTCCGCATACCGTTTCAGAGCTATTTTACAAAACAGACATGTTTTCAAATAAATGTGCTATTCACACAACGAAGGGAATATGTAAAAATTGGTTGTTATGTTAAAAATACATCGATCACTCGCCATTGAAGTGGTAAGGGAGTCGAAAATATTAGGGTCACAAAAGCACAAATATGACGACGGTTACACACACTCGGAAATAGAATGTTCCGGGCGGAAGATACATTTGGATCGAATTTCTCCAATTAACCTAATGATGCAAAGGACTTTCAACTAGATGCACCTGAGAATTTGATCTATAAAATTGTGAATTTCGTTGGATTTTCATAAATAAAAATAACATACAACAACGTTCTATCATTCTTGCTACACCCTTTAGTATTTTCGCAGTAAAATCTATTGTTCTCTTATCTCAGTGTAAATAATCTTACCATTTTCTTAGCAAAAACATATTTCTGTTGACCTCAATTCTTTACAGTAATATCAATGATTATATTTTGTTGTTGTCTATCACCGCATTCCATCTCATTGATCAAATAATATGGTATTCTATGTTCTTTATTATGTATAGTGAGCGTAATATGAATATTATTTAGAGTTAGAAAACATCGCTTTCTAATAAAACCTTGTGTCTTATTGACTGACATCCCTGTATACACTCAATGTAAGTATGAGTGAAAATGTCATTCAACAAAAGATTACTACTTCGCCAAAAGTACAATAAATGAAAACCAATATTTAATGTCTAGTCATTTATGTATAAACACTTTAACAAATTACGTCTAATTTCAAATAACTTTTGTGGGTCCTTTTCATTGGAGTATCTAGTTTACACGTTCTTAGTTTATCAATCTATGAGACAGACATTCAAAATACTGATTATTTAAGACTCGATTAGTTATTTCGTTCAATGTATATTGATCAATGAGACTGTGAAGGATCATGCTAATTGTAGTCTCTATATCGTTTAATAATAATTAAACTAAGAGAGCATATTAGGAACTTCGTAAAAATATGGGATGCAGCGTCTGAGAACTGATATCGGATTTCGGTTTTCTTACTACCGTAGACTGTGGTTCATATGAAACTGTGTGTTGATTAAGTGATCCACGTATATTTTTATATACGTTCTTTCAAATCTCATCCAGTTATTGTTGACTGAAAGCCTTATAAATCCTCTTAAGCATAGTGACAGTTGAGTCAGTCATCCAATGAGAATAGGAAAAGCATCGCTTTATAATAATGTGTTTGTGTGACTGACAATCACATACACATAGAGAAAGTATGAGTGATATTTTCGTTTTTGTAGAGAATGAACAAAATGAAGTGAAAACCAATATTTTGGCTGTCAATTCACAGAAGGTGTTGTTTCACCTATGAATAAACACTGTGACCATATAACATCTAATGTCACTTGAGTTTTGTAGTCGTTTTCTCATGAGACCCAGTAGGTTTCCATTTAGAACAGCTATGACATCTCATGATGAAAGCCGAGAACCTTTGGAATTCGCGAGACTGATGCCTCTTCCGACATTCAGGTGACCGTTAATTCAGGTTCGTTGAATTTTTCCGTACAATGTAGGAGACCAGGAGAGTCAGCCGAATTTCAGACGAAGTGAAAAGATACAATCATGAGGTGTTAACAATCAGTGTTACATATTAGACACAGTTTGGACACCAAAGTCTAGCTTCAAGAGAGCTGCTGTTATACTCCTGCCATGCAGAACAAAATGCTAAACACACACGAGCGGTTGCATTGATGCTATCCGGATAAACACAAAAAGCACTTATGGGAATCTCATTGACCAATGATCATCAGAGCCTCTCTCAAAACAAGGAAATAGAGCATCACATTGAACTGCATACAAAGATGTGAGGCTACCAACTTTTACAATGATGAATTTATGGACCGACTAAACAATATGTTAAAGTCAATCGTTCAGAAATGCATACGAAGGACTTGTCCATTCTGAAGAGTATCTCAAATAACTAGTTTAAATTGAACAACATCGGGTGTGAAGACATAAAGAGACGACATGGACGATGAGAAAAATGAAAGAAAATGGTGAGAGATTTGGAAACTTAAGTGCTTTAAACAAGCCGAACTTAGGCGGCATCATATTCCTACATAAGAGCAAATACATAGCATATGGATTTCAACGGATCACACTACACTGAACCCAGTTGACTATATTTGCAGCAACGAGATGTTCAGGAAGACGATGTAGGATGTGAAAATCATGAGAAGAGCTGATATATACTCCGAGCATCACTTGCTGGTCGTAATGAAGGAACTAAATCTCAAGAAAAACTGGACATCGAAGCGGACAACATCACAAACGTTTAGTGCGGCCTTTCTTTGGGATACCGAACAAACTCAGCAAATTCAAGATAGCCCTCAGCAAAAGGTTTCCACCTTTTCACGTTCTTCTCAATAGATTAAGATCAGAATCAAATAACAACTGAAAAGTGGTGAAGGAGGTTATCACTACAACGTGTCATGAGGTTCCTGGCCACAAGAAGCACCATCACAAGGAATGGATCACTGTCGATATACTGAGTAGGATTCAAGAAATGAGGAACAAGAAGACAGCAGTCAATATCAGTTGTACAAGAGCAGAGAAATTCAAGGCACAAGCTGAATACACAGAAGCACATAAAGAAGTAAAGAGGACTCTCAAAGTCTAAAAATGAATTTGTGTAGAAGATCTATCAATGACGGCGGAGAAGGCCTCAGAAAAATGAAACATGAGTCCATTGTATGACTGAACTAAGAAGATCGCTAGAAATTATCGTAAACCAGAACAACCACATGAAAGTAAAGAAGGCAATGTATTGACCAACATTGAAGAACAGCGAAACAAGTGTGTAGAGCATTTTGAGGAACTCTGGAATTGACTAGCCTCACTGAACTCATTCGATATCGAGCAGCGCAGACGAACCTGACAAACAATTGTAGTCCACTAACAATTGAACAAGGGCAGCATATTTACAACCGTTGAACATCTGCAACCCAAAACTATTGTCAACCAACACCAGCGTCAGAATTTTCAATACAAATGTCGAAACAGTTCTACTTTCTGTGGCGAAATCCTCCAGAAGTACGACAGCCATCGTACAAAAGATACAAGTGTTTATTAACAGCTGTTCACGCACAATACTTTTAATCCGCTGATCAGCAACAAACTACTATAGGAGGAAACAAACCAGATTCCAACGTGGGAGGAATCGCTGGAAGTGGATAGGACACACATCGAGCAAAGCATAAAAATGCGTGACAATGCAAACATTCTTTTAAACTCTTCAAGACCAAAGTAGAAGATGACGACTAAATAACACAATAATACAAAAAACGAAGACAAACATGACTAGAATGAGCAAAAATTTGACGGAATTATAAAGAAAAATCAAAGTCAGATTGCGTTGGAGAATGCTAGTCGTTGGACATTTCTCGATTGAGAGCAACAGGCTAAGTGGGCAGGTAATCATCGTTTAGTGGAAGTTGTCAAATCTCAAATGAGTTCGAATACATTTTCACATATCAAATTATATTGAAATTTACCTTCATTTTCCAACAGAATTGAAATGGAACGTTTTGTAAGGAAGCATTCGTTGTTGAATATTATATAACGTTTCAAGTATGCCATGTCTCGAAAATTTCAAATTCATATTTTCAGATAATTTCATCGAGGAGATATATTAGACAGTGTTCGTTGTTTGGAGGCTGTTGGAAGGAACCGTCAATTCAGGTTTTTTGGTGGTTGATGAAAGTCATCACAGTTTACGCTCAATCATGACGTACTTAACACTCCTCGTGTGATCAGAAATTATGTTTTTATGAACTAGTACACAAAATCTGCACTGTCGAATATATTTGAACACAAAATTACACATAATTAATATTTCAGAACCATGCTGGAAATACCTAATTTTTAACATATGAATCAATCATATCAGATTAAACAGTTCCTTCAATTCCACATCGATTATTCACTGTTTTCGTCCTCTTTCTTTCTGTCTATCTTCTCACCCTCCTGATGACAAGTACTTCACCTTCGATTGATGACACCAACATCATATATCCATCAATATCAGTAGCACACACCTTGATATTTCTCAAATTTTTATATGAAAATTAGGTATTACTTTCTAAGGCGTTGAGAACACTTATAATAGTTTTATTTTCTTCAGGTCGCAGCCAATAATTCAAGATCACTCACTAAGCCTAATTCGGTTCAAAAAGTTTTATCTGATGCTTGTCTTGCTTTTCATGATGATTGGTACACCAGACTAGCAGGTTTTTTGCACGTACCAGAGTGAAGGTCCCGAGTTCGATTCTTGAACGTGAGATTGTGAATATGCACAGTTGACTTACCTTATACTAGGGTGAAATGGCTGTCAAAGATTTACTATTCTCACCGATCACAAACATCTTCTCACAATTTTCGGTTTGAAATGTGTTGTTCCATCCAATACTGCAAACCATCTTCAGAGATGGGCTTTGATAATTTCGATTTATGATGTCGACATTCAGTGCCGGCGCATTCAACAGTTTGGTCAGCCTGACGCCATGTCACGACTAATCAGCGGATACCATATGGCTGGCGAAGATACAGTTATTGCCTGTCTGATGACAGAGGACGTCGCGCGATGTTACCTGACAACCGCCGTCCATGCTGTGCCAGTTTCAGCAGCTGAAATACAATCTGCATCCAAGAGCGACTCCGTCATAAAGAGAGCGAAGATTAACGTCACCAATGGCTGGCCGTCAATTGAACTCGATTGTGACTTGAAGCAGCTTTACCACCGTCTGGACTCATTGTGTGTCGTAAATGAATGCTTGATGTTTGGAGATAGAGTAGTGGTGCCAAAGTCATTAAGATCAAAGAAGCTAAAGCGATTCCACACCAGTCATTTTGGTATAAAACGAATGAAATCCATCGCCAGAAGCCTTGCTTATTGGCCCCTCATGAACCAACACATCGTGTATTTAGTAGGCAAGTTCAAGGAGTGTAACCAAGCAGTCAGGTTTAACGCGTAAGTACTGCCGTTCACATGTCCACGGTCCGAGTTTCCCTGGTCCAGGATACATGTCGGTTTCGCAGGCCCAGTTAATGGAGTCACCTGTGTTCTTTGGTCTTTCTCTCCTCCTTTGGCCCTGAGGATACCATTTGAGGGCTTGTCTTGTGACGCAATTGGGTGCTTTCTAAATGTGTGTCCTATCCACTTCCAGCGCTTCTTCCTGATTTCTTCCTCTGCTGGGATCTGGTTTGTTTTCTCTCACAGTACGTTGTTGTTAATAATGTCCGGCCAACGGATCTGAAGTATTTTGCGTAGACAACTGTTAATAAACACCTGCATCTTCTGGATGATGGCTTTCGTAGTTCTCCAGGTTTCCGCCACATACAGTAGAACTGTCTTGACATTTGTATTGAAAATCCTGACTTTGGTTTTGGTTGACAGTTGCTTTCAGTTCCAGATGTTTCTGAGTTGCAAATATGCTGCTCTTGCTTTGCCGATCCGCGCCTTCACATCTGCATCTTAACGCGCACTGTTTATTTGGACAAGACATATCACTACCTCGTATCTTGCATGTAGATATTAATAAGAGCAGTCACATACCGTTAGAAACGACATCATTTGTCACTCCAAACAAAAGCATCACATATTGTCAGCAGTATTCAGACAGTGCAGCCGACCACAAACACCCAAAAAATTTTACAATCAGGCATCCTGAATAACGACCCACGGAGTACATGTAAGCTTGCCTACAATAGTCAGCACAATGATGTAGATCGTGACTACTCACCCAGACATATACTCCATCCTCCAACTAAGTATACACAAGCTGACCACCTGGTAGACACTCGCAACAGGTCTCTATGTAACCATAAAGACCTTATAATCTTTGATGTAAACTCCAATAATCTCACTACCTTTCACTCTTAAACATACTTCTTTCACTGGAACAACACTCAACTACCCTTCTCTCATTAACCCTATTGGTAACAAACAAAACGCTCATCAATATGAAGTCATCACTCTCAATTCTTCCTTTTCTCATGGTAAAACAGAATATTCACTGAGTTTACATCATACCCTTCCACTAGATAAACAGTCACCGTACCTGACACTAATGTTAATCAACGCTCGATCTGTACAAAGTAAGATAACTCACCTACTCACTATATTTCTCTTGAACAAACTTTAACTTGTTTTGATAAAGGGACGTTAGCTGTCCTCCGATACCACGAACACATCTAAAAACAGTCTACTATGAGATCTTTCACTGTGATCGAGTCATCAAGAAGGGTGCTGGATGTCTTGTTTATGTATCAAAATCTTTGAGATCGGAAATCTATAGCGCCCACTCGTGCTTCAGATATCAACATAAAGTTCATCGGCAAAAACTATTTTAGTAGCACAAAATTTGACATCAGGAGTATGCAAACCGCCACTAAAACCCTTGAGCCAAATGCGGGCTCTGGTGTAAACGTTCGGTGTTCATATTTAAGTGCATTGCTGCTCTTCTGTTTCTCCTTCCTTTTTTTCTTTAGAATCCTGCTCTGAGGCCACAGCTACGGAACTTCTGACGTCTGTAACAAACTTGACGTGCGAGTCGCCTCAAGGTCATGGTTTACAGCAAGAGCTCTACAAGTCTACCTAATAACAACTATTAACTTAACAAGTTAGGGAGCATGTTGTGCACAAAAAAATGTTATAATTTATAGGTCATGTCCGTAGAAATAGCGTGTACCTGCACATGAATAAATGTATATTATTACTATAAACTTATTTATTGCTCGCGAGTAAATCATATCATTTTCTCGTCATATATTACAATAACTGTCTATTGGAATTCGGTTTGCTGGGAAACGATGTTTTATTGCTTTGCTGTATAACATGTGGTATTTATTACAATAAGTTATGAAGCATTTACGTAAACATAGCCTTCAATCGTCCATTTGCATCTTTCCGTGCGTTATGAAACCGGAGCTGCCTTTTCGACTGACTACCCATGCTACCTATGCTTTAGCGTGTACAGCCTTATAACCGAGACTTACTAGATGAAAAAGTACGAGCCACACTTCAAGAAAATGTTTTTGTGGACGATTGTCTTTTGCAGAGAGACTGCAGAGCTGGAGAAAAACTTGATAAGTTGTAGCTTTTGGGCGTTTCCATTCATACAAATTGGTCTCTTACGTTAGTGGTGCTCTGAATGAAGTTTCTTTGGATGATAAATCAGGAAATTTGATTTGTATACCGGTCTCGATGGATCCCACACACAAGAAATTAGGACTTTGTTAGTACATGCGATCCGATTGTTTCACATTTGTCGTGAACCTCCCAGAACGCCTGGCTACCAGGAGAGACATCCTATCATGTGCATCACCTTTATATTAACCGCTTTCGATTTGGACACCTCTATCACCTACGCCGACATAAATTCCGCAACAGCTGAACCTTGAAAACTACGGATGGGATGAAATGAATGATGAGAATTCGCGCTCTAGGTGAGAAAGTTGGTTAGATGGAACTGCAGATATCAGAGCCCTAAGGATACCTTAATGTTCGAATATCGAATCGCATGATAAGTGACGGATTCCGTTACATTTCTTATTACATGCTTCAGGAAGCGTTCATGAATATCTGTCTTATATTAGGATGCAATATAATGCAAGTATAACAAGCTATAGCACATCCAGAATAACCTCTTGGAAATTTGTTAGTGTTCCACGTTTCGAAACGCAAGCCACTGTACTGTCAGTTGAATTGATGAGATAAATAGTGAAATGAATAAAACTGAAAGACATGACTAAATTCTACTTCTCGACTGTCTCCGTGGTAGCATTGAACTACATACTTAATACAACGTCACGCTTAAAGACATATCTAGGTGACAGAATCAACTTCATCCGCGAACAAATAAGGCCATCACAATGAACTTACGTGCCATCAACAATGATTCTGCTGAATTAGCTTGAAGCAGAATACGTAAGTATGACTCTTTGTTAAAACGTGGCATTCAGGACCCGAATTTCTAGTAAGTACATTTTCCAAGCTGTATAACTTCAAGTTCACCCGTATTCTATGTTGGCGCCCAACTAGGAAGCTTTTAATCAAAATCAATGTATTCCTTTCAATTCCGACATTTCTTAGCTTATATAACAGCCGGTTCTGCGGAACTTTGTCAAAAGCTTTGCTGAAATGAATGTTTGCTACGTCTAAAGATGACTTTCGGTCCTTATGAGCGCACCAGCATTCATGAACGACTAATAAGTTAGGGAGACAAGAATATCCCATTCTGAAACCGTGCTGCTTCTGCGAAAGGATCCGGTTTTCACCAAGGTACTTAAATATCTCCTTCCTTTCCAAGATCTTAACAACCACACTAGTTAGATTAACGGGTCGGTAGTTCCCAGGTTAACGTTTCGTAGCTGTTTTTACGACAAGACTTACAATGGCGTTCTTCTAATCTTTCGGTAAACAATCCTGCCTTACGGATAGATTAAAGCATATACATAAAGGACTTGCAACGAAGTTAGATAATACCTTCAGTAGACTAGGATGAAATTCATCGGACCACATGGATTTAATTATGTCAGGCTTATTTAGCGGACCAGAGACATCGAGTTCTTCAATGGTCACGCCATTCAGTGCATGTGTGAGGGGATTTGTCTGCGCTGACATGAAGAGTGCTTCTATGGTTTATACACTGCTCAAGTAGTTTGAGCACACTTAAGCCTTATCGAAGTCGTCCTCAAACAAAGATGCGGCATTACTGTCTCCTCATAGTGTAGGAATATTTCCCCTTCTTTGTGTCCTTTGGTTTATTTGGGAATGCAGGCGTTTAGGACATTCTATGGATTCTTCAACAGTTTCTTCTTTATACAACTTTCTAGAATTACAGAAAGATGAAGCACAGATATTTCGGACTTTCCCATACTGGGATTTAGTTTCATTAGTCCCCACTAACCTAAATCTATCCCGAATTTTTCTTCTTTTACGGAGAAGGATGCAGACCTCCCTACGAAACCATGGTGGGGAGTTTCTCGACCCCTCACAATAGTCCAAGGGATGTGGGGTGTGGTATCGTTTAGGTATGAATATCGAAATGCAGCCTAGGCCGTTTCAACTGAGGACTCTGAATCCATTGTACAATCTACTAACGATGCCGAGTGCATGATATCTGTTACATTTGCTTTCCAGACGTTAGATTGGACTAACGCGTGCTAATGACTGACCGTTTTGTGGAAGTCGGAAATTAAAACTGCGTGAACACTTTTACCTAGGCATGGAGGTTGATTCAGAGTCCGGATCGTTCTTAGTCACTTTTTTCACATGTTGCACTACGGCACGTGATAACCTCATCAACTAGTTCCTGCTCGAAGGAATTTTCTGACGATTCAGTTCGCAGATTTTCTCAGTCCACCATAGGTGCATTAAAGTCCTCTAGGATTAGACATCGACCACTTTGTGATCAAAGATTCAGACTGATTGGCAGGACTTCATTTACCTTGGACTGCGATAAACCAAACCAGTCAACAGCTCCTTTACTTTGCATTTCAAGCGGCAACCGAATGATTCACACATCTCATTCACATGTGATACACTGTTGATAATGGCAGATAAGATAGCATTCCTTATGGTTAGAACTACTTCCCTTCTTTTACGCTTTTGTATTTTGTCGGCCCTTACTAACGTAAAACTCTCGAAATCAAGTTTCATACAATCCATAGACTGTGTCAACCAGGTTTCTGTGACTGTGATTTTGTTTGGCTTTGTGGAGTCAACCTGTATACCTAAATCCAATCGCTTATTGAGTAAGCTTTGGGCATTAGTGTAACAGATCCGAAGCGGCATCGTTGCGATTACTAACATGCAGAGAGTTGCCAAAGAAGATATACAGTGATAGAGGAATTAACTGTGTTGAATTAGAAATGGCGTCACAACTTCTATTGCCGGAGTGGCCAAAGAAATGATCAGACGGAACATTTGTAGTACAATTTCTTCATCGTCATATATTGAAATTGTTTCCTCTCTACTTCTACGAAGTGAAATAACGATCTTCTTATTTAAATATTTTGATTAATTATTCATTCTCTATTTTATCACTTTCCAACTCACAGTTATCATTCACTGGATTATAGCTTATTCATTTTATTATTCTACATTTGATTTTTTTCTGTGTTAGTTCATTTAGTATCTTCTTTAAAAAAAAAGTAATTTATTCAACTAATTGTCTAATTATTTAATTACCATTAAAAAAATTCGTTTTGTATTGTTCGTTTGAAACTTTCCACTAATGTTTAATATTTCAACTGATCAGTCACTTATTAGGAAGTCTAAAACAAGTGATACAAAATAAATTTTAAATTATTTTATGCTGTACAAGCAAGTGACTGTCAGAACTCAGAAGCCAAGTGAATAACACGATGGCGTTTGAAGCCAACAGTACTGCAATCCAGTTCAAGAGTGAACATCAATTCTGAGATGCAGGTACATCAAGCTGATGAGTCTCAATAGAGATGACACGCGTGTACTAAATTCCACTGCTGGATACTATCATTATTTGCATATAAAGATTGAGAAGTGTAAGATAATTCAACAATGGAGAATGCTGTTGAGTGACGGATTGTTCGAAGATAACAAATAAGGGAAAACGGTGCGTAGTGTTCATCTCACAAAAATCGACATTACGCAAAATCAAAAACTGCACGCACTCGGAAATGAAATGTTTCAACCTAAAGTTCTATCTCGTTTGATCAACTTCCTCTTATTCGCCTACTGATGCAATCGCTTTTGAATGCTGTGCATTTATGAACAAGGTTTGAAAAATTGAGAATTCTGTCCGATTCCCTTGATCCACCATAACATTACACCAAATTCTATTATTTCTATTACATTCTGTGAAAAATTTAAAGTAAAATATATTATTACTTCTTTAATCTCAGTGTAAATTATCTGACCATTTAATTAACAAAAACATATTTCTGTTGACCTCAGTTGTTGACAGAAATATCAATGATTATACTTTGTCGTCGTCAGTCACCTCACGCCATCTCATTAATCAAATAATATGGTATTATTTTATATCATCTATTATGTATAGAGGGTGTAATATGAATCTTATTTAAAATAAAAAACATCGCTTTATATGACTGACAATCAGTCACACGTACAGAAAAAAGATGATTGAAATTCTCATTTTTTCAAACAATTACTACTTTCTATACACAAAATGAAGTGAAAACAAATCTCTCGGCTGTTGATTCATAGAAGGTCTTGCTCCAGCTATGAATAAACACTGTAGCCATTCACCGTGTAATTTCAGATGAGTTTGGTGGTTGTTTACTCACAGAATCATCTAGCTCTCAGTTTATTGATCTATGGATCGCCCATTAGTAATCTTTATTCTTTGAGACTCGACTAGTTATTACTTCTTTTGTATATCCGTCTGTGATACTGTGGTGAATTATCCTGGTGATTAAATCTACATCACTTTCTGTGTCCCATTTTATATCAAACACTTTGACTAATAAACTCATCCCCATTCGGTATTATGAATAAACACATTTTACTGTTGACCGAATGTATGTTTTCACTGAACATTGTTTATGTTGGCATATCATGGTTCAATGTGACCGATCAAATTTTACGTGAGCTTGAATACATTTTGACATGTCATTTGTTGCTGAAGTTTGCTCTCACTTTTCAACAGATTTGAAATGCGCTCATTTGGAAAGAAGCACTCACAGTTGTATATTTAATTAGCATGTCGGGTTCGCACTGTCTCGCCAATTTCAGATTCATCGTTTTAGATGATTTTATTAAGGAGATAATTTAATTGAGCTAGACCATGTTCGGTGTTTGTAGGCTGTCGGCAGAAAATCACGTACTCTCAATCTTGAAAAAACCAATACTCCTCGTATAATTCAAACGCATGTCACTCAATTTAGCAGTATGAAAACTTACTGCTACGTTACTGTAAACACACCTGACATCTTGTAGAACAGAGATTTTTATATTTATTGATTGAAGCACAATTCTTGGTGTCCTGTTGATGTCCTATTTGTCTAGTATAATTTAATAGTGATGGAATTACATCTATAACTTATTCTACCTTTACTACTTATTAGTAACTAGTTGCTCTGAAGTAATGATTCCCTTGTACTTAATGACTGCTTGATTTAAAATTTCGAATACAATACTTTCGTTCGTGCACATCTAGCTGTTCTTAGTTTTATTGCGTTATTCCTGGGATTCCCAGTTTGTACCATGTTTGAAATGCTCTCACATATCACATTTGCGTCCCGATGGAGCCTGTGATGGAACGATTGAACATATACTCAGATTTTGATGCTCTTGAGAATAACATGGAAAGGTTGGAAATGTGAGCCATTATCAAGAGCGCTGTTGAGAATGTCACCACTGTGTTTCATTTCATTTCGTTCATCAGAAAAGAAGCATACAGCTAAATAAAGACATTGGCATTTCCTGACAAGCCGATTTCTCTTCGTTATGCAACTCTGAAGCAACTACTACTACACCATATAAAGTATACAAATTTCGAATGAGATGAAAGCGGAAATTTTCTTAAAATGATTCGACAGAACACCAGGCGTCCCACTACATCACACCACCACAGTCCAGTGCGTAATCAAGGTTATTCAGATTGAATGACACTCTGAATGATTTTGAGACAATGGTTTCTAATCGATCAGCTTCCTATCGAATTTATCATGAGATTGCACCAGATTCAGTTTTTCCGAATGATCCACATATTCTTGATAAAAGTTCTTAGAAATTTTAGGAAAATATGACAAGTGAATTTAATCATGAGCAAAATCTTTATGCAGTTTTGACAAACGCTGATTTTTTCTAATGATCCATTACTCTCCAATGAAATTCCTAATAAATTTGGAGAAAATATTTCAGATGAATCAAATCCCGATATCAAATCAAATGTTCAGCATGCAATAATCACATCACAAATGAAGGAGAAGCTTTGAAATGTGTAAATACCTTCACAAATCTGGACAGCATAATTTATTATTACGGTGGATTTGATGCAGACGTGAAGGCGTGGACCGGCCAAGAAAGAACAGCAAATTTACAAATAAAGAACATCTGGAAGTCAAAACAACTGTCAACTAACATTAAGGTCAACATTTTCAATACACATGTCAAAATAGTTCCACTGTATGAGGCGGAAACCTGGAGAACCACGTAAGCCATCATCCAGAAGATACAAGTGTTGATCACCAGTTACCTACGCAAAATACTTCGTGCTCGTTTGCAAGACACCATTAGTAATAACCTACTGTGTGAGAGGACAAACCAGATTTCAGCGGACGAAAAAATAAAAAATAAACGCCGGAAGTGTATAGGGTTCACATTGAGGAAAGCACCCATGTGTGTCACAAAGTAAGCCTTCACGTGGAATTTTCAAGTCCAGTGTAGAAGACGAACTAAGTCTACTGACAACGGTGCATCAGCTGATAATACATCTCTCATCCATCTGTTTAGAGTATTTATTAACTCGATCACTTCTTGATTCTCCTTACTATTGTGAATTATGTTTAAATAAAATAATGGCAATGTAATATGTGGTATTCGATGTAATCCTTAAACGTCGTATAAAGTTTGTCTTGATAACCGCTCTATATAACGCACTAACGGTGTAGTAATCAGAAGGCGAATACGAAGCGTTGATAACGTTTATTGCAAGCCCATACACATATATCCAAATTTACGGATGCGTTAAACAAGCATAGAAGAGTTGTGCCGAAAGGCAAGCAAGCAATCTAGCGAGTGAGTAAATATGAGTTAGCAAGTACAATCAAGCGAGCGAGAGCATGTGCGAGAGCAAGAGCGAGAGCAATGAATATGAATAACATGAAAATATATGTACACAGTGAAATGAATGAGTCATCGAATCAAATAAGTGGTTAGTGGTAAGACTAGCAGAGTGAATAAATGCGAAAACCGTTAGCAATATTCAGGCAAACATGTTCATACATTCGCAATAGTAATAAAGATACAATGATATAGATAAGTTGTTGTTAGGATGACTCAGTCCGTTGATAAGTTATTAAAAGGACTTGATTGAATTAATTGTGAACAAACTTAATTTCACGTGATCTGATATAAATACATGACATTATCATGAACAGCATCTAGCGTCTTTCGTTTCGATACTCAATCGTACTCTGAAGTAATTCTATATCCTTCTAATTCACCATTTCAGAATTCTTAACAATTGACTTTTTGAAATTACTACATCGACAATTCATGTGCAATAGCATTAAAGAGAAACTGTCACACAGCGAACATAGGGAGACTCTATTGCTCCGATAATCCATAGTGAACAATGTTACTTTTCATTCTATACATAAGTCTATACTTATTTTCACTGGAGAATACAATATACCACTTCATCAAAATCACCAATCATTAGAATATAATCATGTGTTAGTTATTCAGTGATCACTCACTTTTACATTCACAACAAAATGTCTCATGTAAAGTTGATTGTTGTCCATGTAAAATAGGATTACTTGTTACGTAGTCATCAAGTAGATTCATAAGAACTAGGCGATCATTCTAAATACCGTTCAAAAGAAAATAGAAAACAGATTGTCAACTATTTATTGTTTACATTTACCTAAAGCTGAATATATTTCAACCACTTAATTATTAAGATGAATAGACTATCACTTATTCACGTCATATTTAACAATAATAATTGTTATCACACTTCAGAATTCTTCGTGTTTAGCATACCAATTAAATACTTCAGCATTACAACTAAGGCTTGATTTGTGGTGTGTGCTAGTGGTGTCGACAAATATAAGTATGATCAATCAGAAGTGAAATGTCTGCCGACAGAAGGATATGCACATGGAAGAGAAGTGAACGAGGACAGAGGATAATTATTGTAGAAAGAAAAAGGAAAAATCTAGTGTGAAATAGTCGATTGGCATTTTGTAACTGAAGTATTTACAGTGTGGTTTTCAGATTTTAATAAGAGATTCTGTAATGCTGTTTTAATAGCCATTTGGTTATCCTCGACTATGTTCCCGTTCATTACAGATTGATAGTTCGAAATTCTTGTATTAAATGTCCACAAAACCGTCCATTCCATTGGTGATGAATTTAAATCTAACAGTTAGTTCCTGATATATGTGTAAAATGTTTGCCTAATCAATCAAAAATTTGAGATTCTTAATCATTTTACTTCAAATCTGCTTTATATTATACAATACCATTTGTTTTATAATTAATTTCACAACTACTTATATAATATAAGTAGATTTAAATATTTCTTTAAAATACCTACCAAATAAGGTTGATTGAGTGATTGATTCATTTCTTTATTATTAATTACATTGAAATGATCATCATCAATAAGTGAATTTTGTATAACTTCTGACAAGTCCACTGCTGTAAAGTATCCAACTATCTTATGATTGTATCTATTAAAAAGAGAAACAACGAAATGATGTACATTTTATACATGACATTCATTTGCTAACCTACACTTTATAGAATGACGTTCGTCAAGCAAGTACTAGAAATTAGGTTGTACTGAACAGTTGTTTTATAATACTACAAAACTTCACAGAGGAGAGTATTTACTGTCCAACCTTTAGGAACTAAATCATGTATCACAGCGTTTATCTAGGAGTGATCAGCATTATACAACTTAGTGAAATTTAAGACTCCTGTCTCGTCCAGTTTAGGATTCGCTAGCTGAATGCACTCGCATCCTAAAGCAGTTATTGACATCTGAACTTGAACCAATTATCTTTTTCTCTAAACATCAATGCTTTAATTATAGAATGTCTGAGTTTAGATTGTCACTTACTTATTGATTGATAATACTTTCTATGAAATACATGTACATACAACTGACGATTTCTGAAATAGTACACATAGACTCAGCTACTATTTGTAATTAGCTTTTACAAAACATTTTTCGCAATGACTTTATCGAAAAAATTCCGACAGGATTATTATATATCAACAAAGATTGAATAAAAATCAGTCTTAAATATCAACAACGGTATGATTAAAATATTCGCTACTAGTAGTATTAGACTCTTTGGTTGGTGATTTAAACTTCTGTCGATTTTTGACAAAGTGTGACGTGATTTCAGCATCATTAGTGAAGTTGCTCCAATGATCTGCATATCTAAACTCTATGGTTTACTAATTCTTGCTCAGCTTTCAGATATTCTAGTTCCTTTTGAAAACAGAATTATTTTTAGAATAAATAATGTTCAATTATAAAAATCAAAAAAATCGCACTATAATTTGATAGGCGAAGATGGATATTAGCTATCAGCAGAATCCAGGATGTGTGTTTCTTCTTATATGAGATTCGTCAGCTAATTGTACCTGCATGAGTCGATGTTTAGTTTTGAACTCGAACCCAGTACCGTTCACTTGAAACTCTATCGCGTTGTAAAAATCAGGTACTGAATCCTGATAGCCGTCTGGTTGTGCAATGGGATGAATTTTAAAATCACCTGATATCCGTCTTTGCTTATAAAGCTTGTGATTTAAGGCAATACTGGAACACTCCGCACAAGATGCACATATATCAACAAGAGACTAATCAATTACAGTCCTAAACGCTAATGGAAAAATACAAGCAAAAAATGTGAACATTCATTGTAATCTATCCCCCCCACACACACACACCAAAAAAGAGTTCATTCTCATTACCTTCTTTCATTTTTATTGTAGATTTTTCTTTTCAATGTAAATTTACATTTTTTTACATAAATAATGATGATTAAACTATTCAATATATTTACATTTTCTTTGAATATATAATAAACCAATAATGAATGTAAAAATGAAGTAAGTAGTGAAATTACACAACTGACAATCATAATGATAAATTCATTTCTGGTCAATCTATCTAAACTGAATCTCACAAGTCAGGATCGTTGATTCACACTACTGAAGAGTGAACGTATTAAGACGAGACGGTCATATAGTGATTCAAGATTTTCTGTGATGATTTAGTCAGTCCAAGGGATCAGTTCACAGTGTTACTGACTGTCAGCCTGTGGGTTATTGATAGATAAACATTTCATATAGTGAAAATTCCCATTTTGCCATTTAGTCAATAAAGAAGAAACAAATTGAGAGGAAAAATTTCTTTTCAATTAGTTTTTCATCATAACTCTACACTAATATACACAAGTATGATTTACACTTATGATATAATACTCATCAAGTGGATACGTTACGTAATAATAACAACATAATGACATTTAAATAAACATTGAATAATTGGATTATTAATATTCAAAGTTGCTACGTTGTGTAATGTAAGAAAAAGAGAAGGAACAGAATTTTGTAATGGATGGTCAATAGAATAGTAGTTACGTAAAAATCAAGAGATGAATGTTGAGAAGTTATAAAGTTCGAAAGCAACAGAAACAAAATTACAAAAATTTTTAACGAAGAAAAAATCCAAGTGGAAGAAGTATGAAAAATAGTTCTGATGAAGGAAATTTTGTACTGATGGCCAGGGCAGAGAAAGTGGTTGTACGAATCTCTTTTGAATGCGACGGTTAGGTTTGTTAACATGCATTGCGATGGCAAGCAAGATGACAAGCACAGAATTTTTGTTCAATATTAATTCATTCAATTAAAACACAACATCACTGTGTACATGTAAGAAAGCAAAGTGATACACATACACAATTACACACAAAAAATCATCTTTCTATAGAATTATCATCAGAATAAAACAATACTCATGGATGGGTTAAAGCTTGACACTTACACCGTTGGATGCCGACTGAGTGGTCTAATGGGTTAAGCGCCTGAAACGAGACTGATAGGTCTTGGGTTCGAACGTCACTTGGCGCAGGATTATGGATGCGCACTTCTGAGGAGTCGCATACTAAGAGGAAACGGCCGTCCAGTACTTCCACGTTTTCCATGGTGGTCTACCTTCAATTGACTCATGATTTCAACAAGTGGAATATTCATTTCCTTTGTATTAGATAAGCAAATAAAATGTCTCAAAATTGATGATATCATTAAATGTGTATTCTGCAAATGTAAACTGCAAACATACTGCTAGTATTGTGGTGGACCAGACAATGTCTAAACTTGAAAAGTATCAACAAAGTTATTAAACATCAATAGTAATATTAATATATACCATTTATCTGTTACAAATACAATAAAAATTGGGAATTTACTTAAGTTCACCAAATGGAAGCGTGTTCAGCTTTTGTCTAGTACAGTGAATTCACAATTATTAATGCTTGGTAATTCCAATCGTGTTGACGAACTCTTTAGTAGTGTAATCCAATGTAGGATATGGTATATTCCCACTCACATTCTATAAATGTAAGTAATATTTGATTTAGATTTCAGTTAACTCAATCAAGAACGAAATTAGAACGAGGGATGCGTATGTAGCAATGTAATTGTTGCCAAGCCACAGTATGTCACGCTATGCAGTTATACAACGAAAAGTGTGTTCGAAGTCATTCACTTAATCAGCACGTACAGTCATTTAATGACAAATGTACATACAGTGAGAAATTGACAAAATAAATAAAAATAACATTAAAAGCGTTTTATAAAATAGGCTTGTCAGGCCTATCTCCACATAGCTCCCTTCACAGGGTGTTCGGAGTTAACCCTGGTTATAATAACAACAAGGAAAGTGTAAGAATATTTTATACACTTGTATGCGAAGATAATATTTACAATAATCACCAACACAAAATTTGTAGATGCGTATCACATGTACGTTAGTAATTTACAGTGTGTTATTGTGTGAAAATATCAGTGATGTAGCATGGTATAAGAAACACAAATGTAGTGAGAATACTGTCATTTAAAGTCTTGATTTACTAACAATGATAATAATGTGCAGAGATGTTAATAAACCCATAAGAAAAAAAATGGAACTGCTGATTTTTTTTGTGTGTACAATGAATAAATACTTAAATAGAGTTTACTCGTTTATTATTGTAACAAATTTCTTTTTAAATGTGACAAAACGAATAATTGTGGAAAAATATGATTAATTATGTACACTGTGTGATGGAAAAAATATCGTACATTTTGTTGGAACAATCGGGTGAA
Organism: Schistosoma margrebowiei; assembly: GCA_944470205.2. NCBI lineage: Eukaryota > Metazoa > Platyhelminthes > Trematoda > Strigeidida > Schistosomatidae > Schistosoma > Schistosoma margrebowiei. The sequence goes on from OX104027.1 coordinate 20,149,780, forward strand.
TATAATTATATAGTACATCGATAATTGTTTGTTTCGATTTTTTTATTCGGTGAAATGTACATAGCGTTTGGGTTTTTTTACAGTTCTGCCTGAACGCGTTAAGCAATTAGATTTGATACTCGGTTTTTCTTCCATGTCTGCTCTAGTGGTGGTTCCTTGAAGGGGTTGGTTCAGTGAAGTATTCTGTTCATTTTCGTGTTGTACTACTTATTTAACAGGCTTTATTCCATCGATAGCGATAGTTTCTTTTTTTCCACACTTGTTGATTATGAAGTGTTTGTTCGTTCTTTTGATTACTTGATATGGTCCTTCATAAGGTTGTTTATATGACTTTTCAACAGCATCAACTCAAACGAAGACAAACTTGCATGTTGCTGGGTTTCTGTCGAGTTGTATTCGATTGTTATGTTCACGAGGCGGTATGGCTTTGATTCGTTGCATGGTTTGCAGCAGCTGGCTAGCAAAATGACTTGGGTCCGTTGGTGTTAAAGTGTTTGGGTTCACTAGTTGGCCTGGTAATGTAAGGGTTGTACCATAAACTAGCTGGGCGGCTGTACAACCTATATCTTCCTTTATAGTTGAACGGATGCTCAGGAGTACAAGTGGTAATGCTTCACTCCATTTTGATGTATCATCCTGCGCCATCAGCGAGCTTTTTAGTTGGCGGTGAAACCGTTCGACCAAGCCATTAGCTGCTGAGTGGTAGGCTGTCGTTTTAATGTGATTTACGCCCAGAACTCTTGTGAATTCCTGAAATAATATAGACTGGAACTGGGGACCACGGTCGGTAGTGACGATGGAAAGTACTACGTAATTTGCTATCAAACGGTCGAAGAATACCCCGGCTATTGTTTATGCAGAAGTGTCAGTAATAGGGCATGCTATAGCCCATCTTGTGAATCTGTCGACTGCAGTGAGTATGTGTGTGAATGAATTAGATGGTGGCGGTGGACCGACTATGTCTGACTGCATATGTTGAAAACGTTTTTCTGGCAGGGGATACTTGCCAAGGGGACTGATCGTGTTCTTCTGAATTTTGCTGCATTGACATTGTAGACAGTTTCGAATCCATCGTTTTATATTTGAATTGATCTTTGGCCGCACAAAACGCTCAGTAATCAATTTGGTTGTGGCTCTGATTCATGGATGAGAAAGGTTATGCAGTTGACGAAATACTTGTCGACGACAGGCTCGAGGGGACGAAAAGGCGGTTGTTATCCGTTGAAACGTCGCATATTATAGGTATATTAGAAGATGGTTTAGGTACGTGTTTGAAGATCATGTTAGGCTTCTCCTGACAGCTTTTTATTTCTGAATCATCTACTTGCAATTTCGCGATTGTTTTCAAATCGATATCTTGCTTACGTATCAGATTATTTACATCCTTTCGTGATGAAGCGTCTCCAACGACATTGGTATGTCCTTTGAAATATTGGATATTTGTTGTAAATTGGGAAATGTAATCCGATTGTCGTGCTTCGCGAGGTGAATGTCGGTCGTACGATGTGTTGAATGAGTAACATAAAGGTTTGTGTTCCGTCATTATAGTGAATGTTCGACCTTGTAATAAGAAGTTGAAATGCTTGACAGCTAAGTGGATGGCTAGTAACTCTCAGCCGAAAGTACCATAGCATTCCTGAGTTGGTGACAGTCTTTTGGAGAAAAACACTATGGGAGTAGTCATGTTGTTTACCTGTTGTTGTAATACTGCCCCGACGGATTTTTGTGAGGCATCCGTACATGGGATCAAATGAGTTGTGGGGTCAGTATTAAAGTGTTGTAACATGGTGGCGTTGGCTATCAAGGACTTTGCTTTTTTGAATGCCATTTTGGCGTCAGGCGGTAGCTTGAATGTTTGATTCTCTTCCTTACTCGTACCTTTTTTGTCGACTTTCAGCGAATCGGTTAATGGATGTAATACTTCAGCACAACGTGGTAAGAATCGGCGATAGAAATTACACGTACCGAGGAAACGTCGTAATGACTTCGCAGAGGTTGGTTCGGGGTAGTTCGTGATAGCTTCAACCTTCTTCTGAAGTGGTTTGATACCTTGTTAGTCGAAGTAACGTCCCAAAAACTCTAAGGCTGGGACTGTTAATATGCATTTCGAAGGACTGATGACAACGCCATGTTTTTTAAAACGATCTAAAAGGATTTGGACATGTTGGATGTGCTCTTCTAAAGATGAGCTTGGCCTGGCGCTAATAAGGGGACCGGTGGTAATGATTTGGTTTCGCACCTGATGTAAGTAACATTCCTAATGATAATCTGGTTTCGTGATGCACTCGTATTCTGACAGAATGTCGTTAAAAACGTTGTTCGCACGTTTCACTATTCGCACACCATCGATTTAATAGTCGTTGGAAGGTGTACCATCTACCTATAAACATGTATTTGCGTCAAATAATCTCTTCTCGGTCATATCTACTATAAATTGTACGCACTGAGTAAATCGGCTGCGAGGATGGGTCGTTTGGCTTGAGAAACTACGAAAACCCATGTGAATCGTCTTCGGAGTACGAGGTCTAATATGAGTGATTGCTCTCCGTACGTTTCGAAGATTGATTCGTTAGCCACTATTAGAGGCAGCTTGGTGCTTGCTGTCTTCGGGAGAGATGAAGTGGCATAAGGGTGATTTCTGCTCTTGTATCGACTAAAACGTCCGAGCCGGATATGCGATCCCTGATGTGAAAGAGGCGGCTAACTTGTTGATCAGTAACAGACGCCGCCATTACTGTCTGGCCGGCTCGTCTTCCTGATGGTCTGGATTGTTTGTCGTAAAGTTGCAAAGTTTTGTGCAACAAAGTGCTTTTTCTCCATAATTCGAGTGATACCAACAAATGCCAGCTGCCCGTTTGGGTGACCTAAGACGTTGTCTGGACACTGACCTTCATTTGGACGTAGATCTAGCAGATCGATAATGAATCATTGCAATAGTCACCTGAAGTGATGCTAACTGCCGTGTTAAGTGTGTTATCTGTTGCTGAATGTTGAGTGCATCACTCATATCTTCTCTACAGGAGGATTGTACCGCGGTAATTGCGTGACTATCGGGATATATTTCCATCATCTTATCAGCCATATCAGCTAAATCGTCAAGAGTGACAGAGGTTCCTGAAATTTTGAGAATTTGTTTAATATTATGTGATAAGTTTTAAAACCACATTTGCTTAGTCAGTCAGTAACAACGTAGAACTTCGTACGTACGTACGTCAGTTCGAGTTGCCACACCACCTCAACACAGAGATGCAGTTGTCGATCCAAATCCCGTAGTGGTAGAGGTAGCAAGAGTGTAAGCAGTGATCGGGAAAATTAGGGTTTGGAGATGTTATTTAAAGAGTATAATTCAGTGAAATAAATCTGGAAAGAGGAAAAAAGTGACATGAAGAATTCAGAAGATTAGAATTTGGGAGAACACAAAGAGTGGATGCACCTGCGCCATTGCAAACGATTTCGAGCCATGTCATTCAAGGTCTCTAACCATCGGTTGCTATCATCTCGCGGTCCCCAACCAGGTAGTGTGCACCTATCAACATGACTCAGACCACTTGTCAGTGACTTCATGGACTTGAGCCATGTTTTGTTCTGGCCGCCCCTAGCTTTCTTCCAACCTATTCCTATACCACTGAACATCGCACGTCGGGGCATTCGGTGGTTGGTCGTACATAACACGTGTCCCAGCCATCTCAGCTGATGAAGTTTCACTACTTCATCAATTGATTCGCCATCCTTACCTAGTACCCGTTTCCTAACAACTGCATTACTTACTCGATGGTCCCATGATATACGAGCAATGTTTCGAAGACACCTATGATCGAATACTAGTAACCTACGAATATCTTCTACTCTTACCGGCCATGTTTCACTGCCATAAAGTAGGACGGGACGTACTGCTGCGCAGTAAACCCGTCCTTTGGTTGATAGACGGATATCTCGCCCACGCCATAAATGACGCAAGTTGGCAAAAGCTAGTCGAGCCTTCTGTATCCGTGCTGAGATTTCGTCACACACCAGACCACAAGGGCTGATGAGACTTCCAAGATAAGTGAAGCGGTCGACACACTCAACTACTTCACTCCCTATCACTAGTTTGGGTGTCGATGTAACCCAATCCTGAAGCAACATTTTGCATTTCGAGGGAGAGAATCGCATCCCGAACACGCTCGCATTGTTGCTTAGAGTGGTCAGAAGGCTCTGCATTTTGTCAGCGTCTTCACCAAATAAAACTATGTCATCAGCATATTCTAAGTCAACAAGTGAACCTCCCGGTAGAAGTTCAACCCCTGGAAATTTAGATGAGGAGAGTGTTATCTCTAAAAGTACGTCGACCACAAAGTTGAACAAGAATGGAGAGAGTGGACAGCCCTGACGAACACCACTTGATGTAATCAATTCTGATGACAGTTCGCCATAAGCTCTCACTGTACCAGTTGTGTTCGAGTAGAGAGCCTGAATAAGTTTAATGTACTTCTTTGGTACTCCTTTCAGTGACAAACACTGCCATAGAACCTTACGATCAACAGAGTCGAATGCCGCCTTAAGGTCGAGAAATACTACCATTGTGGGGCGTCTAAACGTGTATCTGTGTTCTAGAACCTGATGTAGTGTGAATATCTGGTCTATACAACCTAGTCCAGGTCGAAAATCGGCCTGGTTTTCTCTAATCTGCACTTCACGAGCTTTGATTAGGCGTCGAAGTATTATTGAGGCTAATATTTTAGACACTATATTAGTCAAACTGATTCCTCTATGATTGTCACAAGAGGACTTTTGTCCTTTCTTATAGACTGGCACAATCAGTGATTGAGACCAGTCAGATGGGATTACGTCCAGTTCCCAAATTCTACCTAAGACCTCAGTTAATCTCATTGCTAATACTGGACCACCATCCTTAAAAGTCTCAGGAGTAAACCTGTCAGGGCCTGCTGCTCTCCCTCGTTTCAGATTTCCTATGGCTTTTTCCAATTCATAAAGAGACGGAGGACCTACATTAACTTGCCATTCAGGTTGACTGGGGATCGTGGAAAACCGAAGTGTGGCTGAAGGCCAGTTGAACTGATCCCTGAAGTGTTCTGCCCATCGATCCAATCTCCTGGATTGGGAATGAATAATATGTCCATCTTTCTCTGGGATTGTTTCGCTAACGGTCGGGTTCCTAATTCCGGTTTCCTTAACGAGTCTAAACAATTGTCTGCTATTACCTATTGCCGTTGCCTTTTTTCATCTCTCTTGCTTTCGCTACCCACCACTGTTCGCGATCATTGCGTAGACTTCTTGTCAGTTTGCGCTTAAGCTGACTCCGCTCTTCACTATGTTCAGAGCCAGGTGGAATGAGTTTCCGAGCATCGATCAGTGCGATAGATGCTGCTGAGATCCAGTGTTGCTCCCTAACCTTCAGGTTTATCTTACTAGCAGATATCACTGCTGTTTCCACAGTTTTACGGATATCATTCCATGCTGCATCGGGGTGGGCATCACATACATGGCTGCCTAACTGTTTTCCTAGTTGTTCCTGAAATATACATTTAGCTTGACTATCATTAAGTAGGCCCATAAGAGGTTTCCTTGCAGCGTCTTTCCTACGTCCAGTAAGATGCAAGCAAATACGCGCTCGCACTAGAGCATGATCTGAATCTAAGCATGTGCTACAGAATGAGCGACAGTCTTCTATCGAGCCCCTCCATCGATGGCTGATAGCGATGTGATCTATTTTGGTCCAACGTTAGGACGAATTAGGGGGTCGCCATGGTAAAAGATATTTTTCCTTATGCTTAAAGTTAGTATTTGCAAGGAACAGGCGATTATCTGAGCATAGCTGCAACAGACGGTCGCCATTATCTGTTCTTTGAGCCACGACACCATAAGATCCACCTAAGTGTCTTTCCCTATCGCTTAGTTTACCTACTTGAGCATTAAAGTCACCGGCCACGATTACTACATCATAGCGCCTAGCATTTTGGAGAAGGCCGGAAACCTTTCTGTAAAACTCATCTTTTATATCATCTGAGCTGCAGTCAAAGGGAGAATAGGCAGAAACGACGGAGAGGCAACGACGGGTGTCCCTATCTTTCCGGATTCTTACTGTTCCATTCAGTCGGACAGCGCACAAACGGCTGTCTACTGGGATCCACTCCAAGGGAGCTAGTTCTGCTCTGGGACTTGATGTTGTACCTACGCCGGCGAAGCCAAGAGAAGCAGAATCAGGTCTTCCAGATACACGAAGCGTAAATCCAGTCGGTTCTTTATTTTGGCATGTTGAGGTAAGATGAATGACGCTACTTGGATCCTGTATGCGCGTTTCGGAGACGCAGCACACATCGATGGCGCGTGATTCTAAAGTCCTAGCTAAGGAAGCCTGCTGTCCCATTTGGCACAGTGTTCGTACGTTAAAAGCTCCAATGTGTAGTTTAGAGCGTGGTTTCAGGAGACCAGGAATCGAGTTCCACGTACTCGAATCATTTGCCTTAGCGGTGCAAGGTGATAAACAGATGTGAGGAGGGTTAGTCATGGAGATAAGAGAGGTATTAGGAGGTGTAGGAAGGATTCGAATGTGACCAACTTGGTATCGTGTGCGGTTACGGGTATGAGTGCTGATGTCACTTCCCGGCTGCCCACACCGTGGAAGGGTATTTCTTGAGGAACCCGAAAAGGAAATTGGATTAGTGTTGGTCTTGACGACCTTGGAGCGTGACCGCAGAGCCTAAGGGACAACTGCTTGAGGCCGGTCGCGCACGGCCTTTTTGTGGTAGTTTTTTGACGTGTTAGCTCCGTTCTTCAAAGGGCCTTACCGCCGGAGACGGAAATCCGTGAGGTAAGGTGAGGTGTGACATTTTTAGGCTCGACCTCTTCTAACCACACCCCCCCTTGTGGGAAGGCAGCATCGCTGTCATGCTGGTTGTCTGAGGGAAACACCTTACTGCTGTCAAACCTCTCTACAGTCATCAGTACGACTTCGCCCTACCGGTGATTATGATCTTATCGGCAACTTCCACCCACTTATTCTGTAATTCTAGGGGTAAACATGACAGACAATATCATTCTTTACCAGTGGCCTCATCCCCAATACTTTGTATATTGGAAAAAAGTTCCCAGGTAGTGATCATAACATTGTCATATGCAGCCTTAATGTAAAAACCACAACCAATAGAAGCAAAACCGTAACACTTCGTAGAAACTACCGCAAGGTTGATTGGAATAACATCCACAATTACCTAAGAAGCACTGATTGGGGAACTTTATTTACCTCAAACAATACCGACACATTAACCAATATATTTTATCACAACATCAAAAGTATCATCAACAAAATCGCACCTTTAGAATACTGTAAACCTGCGTTCTCCAAAGATCTCTATATACCGGTCAGTACAAGAAGACGTCTTCAAAGACATTGTACTCAATTCCACAACTTAAATGACTTTTCCTCTTTAGTAACGATGACAGAAATACTTGTCCGAACAGAGGCAATAAGTAAACAAAAAGCAGTAGCACAGGAAAAACGTGCAGTTGAACTTAATAATAACTCCTCTGCACTCACCATACTACTCAAAAATAAACTTAAACGCTCTAAACCGAGAGGGAGTATATTCATTAAAGGCAAACAAGTATACGAAGATCCTAAGCTTGTCACAGAATTATTTAGTGAACATTTTTGTTTCTCACTAACTAACGAAAAACCATTTAATGATTCAGAACCAATCCCAGTAACTCCCTGTGAAATTACTAATGTAGAATTCAGTGTACAAAATATCTCCAAGGCAATCAGTACATTGAAACACTCATACACTGATGGACCAGATAGTATCCCATCTAGCATGCTAAAACGTGGAGGTGATGATATGTGTGTTTTGCTTCTCAAACTATTCGCGATATCACTCTCTTCAGCGTGTTACCCCACTGCCTGGAAAACTACACATATCATTCCCAAAATTAAAACAGGACCTGAAGCAAACGTTGAAAATTACCGGCCTATAAACATAACTTCAGTGGTATCCAGAGTGATGGAAAAAGTAGTTAAGACGGCTGTAGTCCAACATCTAATAACTAATAATCTCATCTCGACCTCCCAGCATGGATTTCTTAGGTCCAGATCATGCGATACATGCCTAGTAGACTACCTGAATGATATAACTATGAAACGAGACAGCGGACTCCTTGTATCAGTTCTATTCCTAGACCTTAAGAAAGCCTTTGATAAGGTCCCACACAAAAGGCTACTCGTCAAACTAAAGTCGTTCGGAATACACAACCCACTGTACTCACGGTTTGCTTCGTTCTTAACAGAACGTACACAGATGGTAAAATACAATGACTGTCTCTCGTCCCCCAGACCAATCACCAGTGGAGTCATCCAGGGAAGCGTATTAGGTCCACTTTTGTTTCTTATGTATATAAACGATATATGTAACACCATAGAATTTGGGAGACCATACTTATATACTGATGATCTCAAAATAGTATACAGCTATAAGCCTGAGACACTAAGCGAAAGTGTATCCCAGATCCAAAAGGACCTCAATAACTTAACTATATGGAGTGAAAAATGGCAATTACCATTGAACCTCAACAAGTGCGGGATCATGCACTTTGGAAAGCATCCCTATAAACCGCAACTTCCCTTAAATGAAAGTAGAGTCCAAACACTCGAATCAGTACGCGATTTAGGAATTAATTACACAGGAAGCCTGAACTTTGAAGAACATGCCTCCTCTATTATTTCTAAATCTAGACGGCTAATTGGCTTTATAATGAAAAACTTTTTCACAACAGAGGGTAAACTTACTCTCTACAAAATATGTGTACGACCCTCCCTTGAATACTGCTCTTTTGTATTCTCTAATATGAATATCACAGACAAGATAAGAGTAGATGTTCAAAGACGTTTCACACGTCAACTACTAGGATGTACCTCGAATCTCGATTACACAGACAGATGTAAGCATCTAGTATCTTAAAAGAACAAAATTATAACAAGTCCGACTGTTACTAATATGAATATAACCAAATCACAGAACATATGGCTTATCCTTTCCTATTATTCATTGTTTATTAATCATGACTTCATGCTCCTAACCCTAGCTTTCAGTTCCCAAATCTCTACAGGTTAAATGTACATTATTCTTCCTAAAAGTCATGCCTTTTTTTTATTCCACTGCAAGTAGACAGTGAATGAATGCTGATCTACTAAGGCCGACCATTCAAAGTTCAAAATTTGGCCACAACGTCTTGTGAGTTTCTCAATGTTTTATTTGTCTTACCCTGAAATTTTTTTTCTACGATTTTATACCCTCTTATATCTTTTGATTTGCTATTAGTCCTTACTTCTTTAAACCATTAGTTAGTTTCATAGCAGTGTGATATACTATGTGGACATCTAACCCATAAAACAAATTTTTTTAACTATCTGATTGGCTTGTAACATGGACCTAGTAGAGACAGTGTATTCCAACTATGGGCTTTGATTAAAGCAGTATTCATACTTACCACAAACGTAAGAGAGCCTAACATCACAAAAGGAGGGAGGGTGGCGTTACTGACCAGCAAACATGAAGGTGGGGAGATAACTTCAATCCACCCATGTCTGTAGGGCAGAACATTTTGTTTAATTACGGCTCCTTATGGTTTAGTGGGATGCCACGAACTTATGGTGTTGAAGCTGATCTATTCACGCAAAAAGTCGTGTTACGAACGTTGAATTGGTTTCACTTCCTACCCAGAAATCCTATTACAAGCAAACTAGACAATTCGCTAATATACGAAGCCTAATCAACACCCTATAATAACTGGGGGAAAAATATTTTAAAAAACGAAAGGGGCTCTAATAGCTTCGATATTAAAGGGAAGACAGCCAAATGTATATCACAATACTGTTTCTAGCACTATATTTTATTTTATAATCACACATAATCTTATACTCTCAGCTCTTTTCCGAATCGCCCCCATTTGTCAGTTGTATGTCCACTCACACCTTGTCAACACTTATTTTCTTTAGCCTATTAAAATGCTCTCTCTTAACATATACCTTAATTAAGGAAAATTAGACTGAGTAATCATACCTTAAACATTCCTTCATGAATATTGGCTACTCTGCCTCTCGTGTTTTCTTTTACTTGCTCCCTCTTTCATCCCCCTTGAGATATGGAACTGGTGACTTCATCCTCCACCATCCTTAAAGCCTTGGATATCCCAGAAGGAAATAAGGTTGCGATTTCTAAAAGCTCATACCTTCAGTGGACCTATCCTTGACCATCAGTCGCACATTCGCAACGCAACTTTCATGAAGCGCGCCAACTGTGGTACTGATTCAAACTACCGACATTCATATCTTATAAATTATCAACCCAGCTATGTAATTTATTACAGTGTATATTGTATCATTTGTATCAATTTGATCTTGCCTGTAAACTGGCATGCCTCATGTAACAAACTGTTATTTGAGAATAAATTATTATTATTATTCATTTATGATCAAGCGTTACAGACGATCAAACTCAAGATCTTTAAGTCTCTTGGCAAAAACTTTACCTACAGGCCAGCGTCCAATAGTTTTTGTGTCTAATTTCAATAAGTCAGCGAAAACCAATACCTTCATTCATTGCCAATAATTGTTATACATCCCATAACGTTGAAATCCGCTTGTTCCAGCTATCACAAGAAATTCCGGACAGCTTTACGAAGTTATCGATGAGACCTGAAAACCTTTGACCCTATCATCGTTGAAATTTTGGAATCGCACTGCTGAGGAGTAACAAATCAGGACGAAATAATTGTCCACAGATTTCAGGTTTTCACTGCTTATCCAACATAGGTTAGTACACGAATCAAAGAAATATTTTTTGCAGGAGGGGTTTTGTGGAGATTTCAGTAGTTTTAATAATTCAAATCACCAGTCGATTGAAGCCAGACCACCATAGAAAACCTAGAAGCACTCGGAGGTCCTGTTAAAAGACTCCTCAGCAGTGCGCATCAACTCACTGGAGGCAATTGTGACGGTGGCGCGATTTCATGGATTGGCTGAAATTAGACATTTATATCGTTGCATGCCGGCTCAATGGTCTAATGGTTCAGTTCAGATGCTGCAAACACTTTTTTCATCAGATTTTCAATACATGAATTCCAATATACTTGTCTTTGTTCATTTTATCTCATCAAAAGAATACTAGTAAAGAGAATATTATACGAACAACTAGAGTAGCTTGGTTCAACATTTCAAGCGGAGGAAGAAATCAGGAAGAAACGTTGGAAATGGATAGGACACACATTGAGTAAGGCACCCAACCGCGTCACAAAACAAACCCTCACATAGTTTTGCAACCTCAAGTGGTGTCCGTCAAGGATGTTCACTTTGTCCATTTCTGTTTAACTTCATCATAGACCTACTGATGGAAATAACATTCTCGTCGACTGAATTCTCAGACATTGATCTCCTTCCAGGAGGTCCACTTATCGACTTAGAATACGCAGATGATATAGTCCTGTTTGGTGAAGACGCTGATAAGATGCAGTCTTTTGGTAGCAATAAGCTACAATGCCAGAATGTTTGGAATGAGCTTCTCTCCCTCTAAATGCAAGTTGTTGCTTCAAGACTGGTCTGCGTCAACACCTGTACTAAGGATGGGGAGTGAAGTGGTCGAACGCGTCGACAACTTCACTTATTTTGGAAGTCTGATCAGCCCTAATGGGCTGGTATCGGACGAAATCTCAGCACGGATTCGTAAAGCTCGTTTGGATTTTGCCAACTTACGTCACTTTTGGCGAAGGCGAGATATCCGTTTATCAATAAAAGGACGAGTATACTGCGCGGCAGTACATTCTGTCTTACTTTACGGCAGCGAAACATGGCCTTTAAGAGTAGAAGACACTCGTAAGCTACTAGTATTTGACCACAGATGCCTTAGAAATATTGCTAGCGTCTGTTGGGATCACCGGGTAAGTAATAGTGTGGTGAGACGCACGGTATTTGGTAATGATGGTAAATCAGTTTATGTGGTTGTTAATCTTCATCGACTGAGATGGTTGGGCCACGTGTTACGTATGCCTGAACACCGATTACCACGACGTGCAATGCTAACGGATGTTAGAGATGGTTGGAAGAGAATTAGGGGCGGCCAAACCAAAACGTGGCATCAGTGCTTGAAGACACTAACCCCTAGTCTGAGCCATGTTGGTAGATGCAGACTACGTGGTTGGGGTCCGCGTGACTTTCGTAACCGATGGTTGGAGACTCTTGGTCACATGGCTCAGAATCGATCACAATGGCGTCGGTGTATACACTCCCTGACTTCCCTTAAACTAAGAGATAAATGTCGCTTAATATCTTTCTTTCTACGAACTTATTCTATATTCCGGTACTGTATCCTTATATGCAATCTTTCTCCTATATTTTACTACCTTTAACCTAACCCCACTCATGAATCCGGTTTTCATCTTGCTGTGCTAACGAGGTATGGCAACCTGGACAAATGCATATATGTGCCTGGTCCTACGTTGTAGCTGACTGACTGACTTCGTCTAGGTAATGAAATAATTGTTTTTATGGCAGGTATAAGTGTTATCTATTTTTAATCGACTGATCAGTTCAACTGACCTTCAGCCACACTTCGGTTTCCCACGATTCCCAGTCAACCTGAATGGCAAGTTAATGCAGGTCCGCCGTCTCTTAACGAAGTTGAAACAGCCATAGGAAATCTGAAACGAGGGAGAGCAGCGGGCCCTGACAGGTTTACTCCTGAGACTTTTAAGGATGGTGGTCCAGTATTAGCAATGAGATTAACTGAGGTCTTAGGTAGAATTTGGGAACTGGACGTAATCCCATCTGACTGGTCTCAATCACTGATTGTGCCAGTCTATAAGAAAGGACAAAAGTCCTCTTGTGACAATCATAGAGGAATCAGTTTGACTAATATAGTGTCTAAAATATTAGCCTCAATAATACTTCGACGCCTAATCAAAGCTCGTGAAGTGCAGATTAGAGAAAACCAGGCCGATTTTCGACCTGGACTAGGTTGTATAGACCAGATATTCACACTACGTCAGGTTCTAGAACACAGATACACGTTTAGACGCCCCACAATGGTAGTATTTCTCGACCTTAAGGCGGCATTCGACTCTGTTGATCGTAAGGTTCTATGGCAGTGTTTGTCACTGAAAGGAGTACCAAAGAAGTACATTAAACTTATTCAGGCTCTCTACTCGAACACAACTGGTAGAGTGAGAGCTTATGGCGAACTGTCACCAGAATTGATTACATCAAGTGGTGTTCGTCAGGGCTGTCCACTCTCTCCATTCTTGTTCAACTTTGTGGTCGACGTACTTTTAGAGATAACACTCTCCTCATCTAAATTTCCAGGGGTTGAACTTCTACCGGGAGGTTCACTTGTTGACTTAGAATATGCTGATGACATAGTTTTATTTGGTGAAGACGCTGACAAAATGCAGAGCCTTCTGACCACTCTAAGCAACAATGCGAGCGTGTTCGGGATGCGATTCTCTCCCTCGAAATGCAAAATGTTGCTTCAGGATTGGGTTACATCGACACCCAAACTAGTGATAGGGAGTGAAGTAGTTGAGTGTGTCGACCGCTTCACTTATCTTGGAAGTCTCATCAGCCCTTGTGGTCTGGTGTGTGACGAAATCTCAGCACGGATACAGAAGGCTCGACTAGCTTTTGCCAACTTGCGTCATTTATGGCGTGGGCGAGATATCCGTCTATCAACCAAAGGACGGGTTTACTGCGCAGCAGTACGTCCCGTCCTACTTTATGGCAGTGAAACATGGCCGGTAAGAGTAGAAGATATTCGTAGGTTACTAGTATTCGATCATAGGTGTCTTCGAAACATTGCTCGTATATCATGGGACCATCGAGTAAGTAATGCAGTTGTTAGGAAACGGGTACTAGGTAAGGATGGCGAATCAATTGATGAAGTAGTGAAACTTCATCAGCTGAGATGGCTGGGACACGTGTTATGTATGCCCAACCACCGAATGCCCCGACGTGCGATGTTCAGTGGTATAGGAATAGGTTGGAAGAAAGCTAGGGGCGGCCAGAACAAAACATGGCTCAAGTCCATGAAGTCACTGACAAGTGGTCTGAGTCATGTTGATAGGTGCACACTACCTGGTTGGGGACCGCGAGATGATAGCAACCGATGGTTAGAGACCTTGAATGACATGGCTCGAAATCGTTTGCAATGGCGCAGGTGCATCCACTCTTTGTGTTCTCCCAAATTCTAATCTTCTGAATTCTTCATGTCACTTTTTTCCTCTTTCCAAATTTATTTCACTGAATTATACTCTTTAAATAACATCTCCAAACCCTAATTTTCCCGATCACTGCTTACACTCTTGCTACCTCTACCACTACGGGATTTGGATCGACAACTGCATCTCTGTGTTGAGGTGGTGTGGCAACTCGAACTGACGTACGTACGTACGAAGTTCAACGTTGTTACTGACTTACTGACTTAATCGACTGAAATGTCATAGAATATAATGAACTATACAGTTTATATTTCGTAATTGATCGAGATAACCTGTAAGAAATCGACCTTATATGCGCGTCAGTATCATCAAATTCTCCAAAATTTGAGGAAAGTTTAGGAGCAAGGACACCGGTATGCTACAATCTATCTATGATCCTGATTAAATCTGCTCACAATTCTTTTTGCTTCCTGGCAGACAGATGAGGGCGCCCTAGACGAAAGTTATTCCCAAAGTTCACCCAAACTAGACAGATGTTTTCTCAAAATAAAAGCGATTGCCAAGCTGCGAAGCGACAATCAATAGAACGTGTGCACTACAAGACAGAGAGAGCTAATTCAATGTTTTTCGCAAGGTTTTTATGGTTTTGCTTTAGTAAAAGAACGCCTCAACATGAGAACACGTGATATTCCTGCAACAAAAAATGCGCGCAACAGACCAACAGCAGCTGAAATACGGAAACATTGCTCTTGTCAGTGTTACGTCCAAGTTTTGATCGTTCCAGTTATTGAAGTACGGACTACCGATCTACTGGCGAATTACGAACCCACATTAACAACAGAACCGAGCTCCAATTTAGATATTAAATTTGTTCGTAATTCACAAATATACGACCAAATATCGTTCTAACAACAATAATAACAAAAATTACAAAACAAACCTTCAATTTTGTAGGTTCACGGAGCAAAACTCTCAAATATCAAACCAAGGATAAAGAGATCACCAAAATACCAAATCAATGACAAACCGAAATGTCCGAAATAATGATATAAACAAACAAGTCCAAAGGTTAAGTAAAACAATTACATCCAAAAACACAGTAAATTATTAATGTACAATAAGAAGGTTTTAATCTGCAAATGTCTTCAGTTCTCCCGTAACACTCCCGACCGAGAGAATCTTGGTTCTTTTCACAGACAAATAAATAGACAACAAGAATCCAAGTATATGCATCACAAGCAATCAACAACAAAAACTCAATATACCAACCTCGTGACCCCTAGGACTTACACCAGTACGCTTATGGTTCCGAGTAGCTACCTACCATCTACAGCTTCAAGAAGACACAGTTTTCCAATATCTCTCACTAGGATCCTATAATGTTTCGAATTGTTTGAATTATTGCACGAACTAAGAGTCCAAGTAATAACGCGATTGAATTAAGAAGACATAGGCACAAACGAATGTACTATATTTGAAATTCGAAATCAAGCCATCAACATGTACAAACGTATCATCAGTCAATTCAAACACCACATCCGCCACAGCTTAAATAGAAGTGTAAGTGTTTGCAATCGGTTGTATGTCTTCTTGTTAAGTTCATCCTGAGTCTGTCCGACATTGTACTGGATGAAAACTTTGTAGTATCTAGAATGTGCTCATTAGTATGTGAATTAACAAACGAAATCGGAACAGACTCATCTGGAATTGTATACAATCAACATATCGGTTTTGTACTGAAATGATTCATATCTCGAATTCGAACCATAAATTGTTCAACGCTATTCCCCTCCCCCAGGAAATAATGTTTGGTCTTTATATTCCCAAGTTATGAATAATGTGGCTTCATTTAAAACAACTTTCTCACATTGATTAGAGAAAACATTAGAAGTGTTTTTGTGATAAGGATGAACAACAGTTGATATGAAATCATCAGAATTGTAATCAAAACAGAGCTCATTTAGTATTCGTGCTTTGCATTGAACAAGTTTTTCACAAGGAGCAAATGCATCATGAGGATAGATAATACATATGACATCAGGATTTGGTTCTACTGAAATATTTTCATGAAATTGACTAAGGATGTCATTGCAGAGCAATGGATCATTAGAAAAATTAGCATCTATCATGACTGTCTCAGGTTTTTGATAATGAATAGGTTCATTTAACATATTTTCCTCAGATTTGTAAGAAATTTCATCAGAAATATGTGAATCATTAGGAAAAGCCATACCTGGTACAATAGCACGAGAAATCTGATAAATCGATTGGTTAGGAACTGTTGTTTCGCAAGAATTCTGAATTTGATTTAACTCCGAACTGCTTTGTGACTCTACACTGTCTATTGCAATAGTTGATAAAGATAAATCATCATTAGAAATACTCGACTAAGTAGAATCAGAATTACAAGACTTAATATTAGTTGCAATAACATGAACATTAGTATTACAGACTGGCTGAATATATCCAATATCATCACATTTAAAGCACTTAGAATGACGAGATTTATATGAATTAAAGCGTGGAAATTGCCACCGGACAAACATTGACCAAACTTGCGCCAGTCTTCGTGAAACGCACTGCAACTCCTCATTGAATTATCTGCATAACCTTGAGTATGAACTGGATTGGAATGACGTAATGTAGTAGAATGTTTGATGTCCTGATGAATTAATTTAGGAAATTTCCCTACTTTACTGCAATCGAAATTTGCATACTTGACATAGTCTATTAGTAATTCCTTGAGAGTTGTATAAGGAAGCGAAATGGGCTTTTCCGGCATAGCCAGAGTTCTTAATAAACTGTATGCTTCTTTACCGATGAATGTGAGGAAATATGCCACAATATTAACATCCTCATCATCTTCCTTGGTCATGACCCAGATTTCGAACCTTTCAAAATAATCCTTAAGAGCTTCAGAAGTTGAATGAATGTCTAACTTTTCCATTGCAGGCTCAATCGCGACGCCAATATAATGTTTCGAATTGTTTGAATTATAGCACGAACTAAGAGTCCAAGAAATAACGCAATTGAATTAAGAAGACATAGGCACAAACGAATGTACTGTATTTGGAATTCAAAATCAAGCCACCAACAAGTACAAAACTATCATCAGTCAATTCAAACACAACAGATCCCCATTTTCGTCCTCAGTTCTACTTGTCTCACTAATCCACCCTGAATTTTTATCACTCTTTGTTCTAGACCTAAGGACCACTTGTATCTACGCTGCGACAGCGAAGCATATTCCTTAGACCAACGCCTCCCAAATACTTGTGCCAAGTAATTCGCTTGTTTCCATCTCTTAGAATACCTGTCGTTACATAGTGTTGCCACTTAAATTCAATATGAACATCACATCTTTTGTAAATACTGATGAATTGTCCACCATCTTTCCATAAGTTTCATTACGAGACCCATCAACACTAACATTACATTGCGGTTTATTAAGTGATTCTTCCAAACACTTTTCTTCATTTAGTTTCACTGTTACATAAACCTTTGATTCAAGTGAACCATGTTTAACAATATGGTCTCCCTCATTGAACTCATCACTATATAATCTTTCTAGATCCGGTGAAACATCATGAGAATGACAACTCTGTACCGTATTTACGGACCTATAAGACTCCCTGGGACCTAAAACCATCCAACCGAGAGACATACGCACACCGAACGGATGTTCCCGGTCTCTCAGACGTTGTTCCAGAACCCAATGTGCGTCTGGAGTGTCACACCCAATCAACACTGCTACTAGATTACTTTGCAACGTCGGAAGAGTGATGTCTTTCAAATGCTCCCACGATCCCAGCTGTTCCTCGGTTAAAGGTTCTACATAATCGATCGGAAACTTCTTAGTCGTATAAGCTTTGTTGATCTTCACGTAATCCTGTTCATCTAATGAAAATATCTCTAAATTTACTTCCTGACATCCACAAGTACTAGTTCCATTCACAGTCGTCACTTTTATCGAAGTCTCCTTACCCTTGAAACCCAAATGATTAATTATCTATTCACATACAAGAGAAGTATCCGGACCACTATCAAGAAGGGCGTACGTTTCTAAAGTTCCCTTTGAACCATACAGCCTGACTGAAACGAAACCCAAACAAACCTTCGACAAGTTCCAGTCTTCAAATAGGTTCACTACACGGTTATTAATATCATCAATATGTAACAATGAATTATGCAGAACCTTGCAATTATCAACGTCACACTTGATATCCGAGTTGCACTTGGCTATGTGACCCTTCCTTAAACACAGGTAACATAGACCACGTCTATTCACCTCCCGTCTCCTTTCTGTAACATTCATCTTCAATAACTTCGTACAATCTGTCTCTCTGTGATCAGCAAAGCGAATTTCGCAACTGAGGGTCGTGAATGAGTTGCTTGGTTTCAGCTTAACTACATTGAAACGTGATCTCTTATCAACTTTGCCTTCATAATTACCTTTTCTGAACTTTGAGTTACAATGTACCAATCTACCAAAACGTGTCCGAGCAATCCCGGCTCTTTCTTCTACAAAGATCACAAATTCTTCGAAGATCGGCTCCCTACGGTCATTCAGTCAGTCAATCAGTAACAACGTAGAACTTCGTACGTACGTACGTCAGTTCGAGTTGCCACACCACCTCAACACAGAGATGCAGTTGTCGATCCAAATCCCGTAGTGGTAGAGGTAGCAAGAGTGTAAGCAGTGATCGGGAAAATTAGGGTTTGGAGATGTTATTTAAAGAGTATAATTCAGTGAAATAAATTTGGAAAGAGGAAAAAAGTGACATGAAGAATTCAGAAGATTAGAATTTGGGAGAACACAAAGAGTGGATGCACCTGCGCCATTGCAAACGATTTCGAGCCATGTCATTCAAGGTCTCTAACCATCGGTTGCTATCATCTCGCGGTCCCCAACCAGGTAGTGTGCACCTATCAACATGACTCAGACCACTTGTCAGTGACTTCATGGACTTGAGCCATGTTTTGTTCTGGCCGCCCCTAGCTTTCTTCCAACCTATTCCTATACCACTGAACATCGCACGTCGGGGCATTCGGTGGTTGGGCATACATAACACGTGTCCCAGCCATCTCAGCTGATGAAGTTTCACTACTTCATCAATTGATTCGCCATCCTTACCTAGTACCCGTTTCCTAACAACTGCATTACTTACTCGATGGTCCCATGATATACGAGCAATGTTTCGAAGACACCTATGATCGAATACTAGTAACCTACGAATATCTTCTACTCTTACCGGCCATGTTTCACTGCCATAAAGTAGGACGGGACGTACTGCTGCGCAGTAAACCCGTCCTTTGGTTGATAGACGGATATCTCGCCCACGCCATAAATGACGCAAGTTGGCAAAAGCTAGTCGAGCCTTCTGTATCCGTGCTGAGATTTCGTCACACACCAGACCACAAGGGCTGATGAGACTTCCAAGATAAGTGAAGCGGTCGACACACTCAACTACTTCACTCCCTATCACTAGTTTGGGTGTCGATGTAACCCAATCCTGAAGCAACATTTTGCATTTCGAGGGAGAGAATCGCATCCCGAACACGCTCGCATTGTTGCTTAGAGTGGTCAGAAGGCTCTGCATTTTGTCAGCGTCTTCACCAAATAAAACTATGTCATCAGCATATTCTAAGTCAACAAGTGAACCTCCCGGTAGAAGTTCAACCCCTGGAAATTTAGATGAGGAGAGTGTTATCTCTAAAAGTACGTCGACCACAAAGTTGAACAAGAATGGAGAGAGTGGACAGCCCTGACGAACACCACTTGATGTAATCAATTCTGATGACAGTTCGCCATAAGCTCTCACTCTACCAGTTGTGTTCGAGTAGAGAGCCTGAATAAGTTTAATGTACTTCTTTGGTACTCCTTTCAGTGACAAACACTGCCATAGAACCATACGGTTTGCCTAACGAGTCTGAACAATTGTCTGCTATTACCTAGGCAAAAACGACGAAGAGGCAACGACTGGTGTCCCTATCTTTCCGGATTCTTACTGTTCCCTTCAGTCGGACAGCGCACAAACGGCTGTCTACTGGGATCCACTCCAAGGGAGCTAGTTCTGCTCTGGGACTTGATGCTGTACCTACGCCGGCGAGGCCACGAGAAGCAGAATCAAGGCTTCCAGATACACGAAGCGTAAATCGAGTCGGTTCTTTATTTTGGCATGTTGAGGTCAGATGAATGACGCTACTCGGATCTTGTATGCGCGTTTCGGAGACGCAGCACACATCGATGGCGCGAGATTCTAAAGTCCTAGCTAAGGAAGCCTGCTGTCCTATTTTGCACAGTGTTCGTACGTTAAAAGCTCCAATGTGTAGTTTAGAGCGTGGTTTCAGGAGACCAGGAATCGAGTTCCACGTACTCGAATCATTTGCCTTAGCGGTGCAAGGTGATAAACAGATGTGAGGAGGGTTAGTCATGGAGATAAGAGAGGTATTAGGAGGTGTAGGAAGGATTCGAATGTGACCAACTTGGTATCGTGTGCGGTTACGGGTATGAGTGCTGATGTCACTTCCCGGCTGCCCACACCGTGGAAGGGTATTTCTTGAGGAACCCGAAAAGGAAATTGGATTAGTGTTGGTCTTGACGACCTTGGAGCGTGACCGCAGAGCCTAAGGGACAACTGCTTGAGGCCGGTCGCGCACGGCCTTTTTGTGGTAGTTTTTTGACGTGTTAGCTCCGTTCTTCAAAGGGCCTTACCGCCGGAGACGGAAATCCGTGAGGTAAGGTGAGGTGTGACATTTTTAGGCTCGACCTCTTCCAACCACACCCCCCCTTGTGGGAAGGCAGCATCGCTGTCATGCTGGTTGTCTGAGGGAAACACCTTACTGCTGTCAAACCTCTCTACAGTCATCAGTACGACTTCGCCCTACCGGTGATTATGATCTTATCGGCAACTTCCACCCACTTATTCTGTAATTCTAGGGGTAAACATGACACAGTTCTTTCCAAATTAGCCGGAGAATTCATATCAGACATATACCCCATTTCCCTCAATGTTATGCATACATTACGTAGCTTATTTGCGAAGTCAGTTAAGCCATCGTCTGATTTTTCAACAGATTTGTGGTTAAGTAACTCAGTAATCATATCGTGAGCAACAAGGTGTTCCTTACCAAACAGGTCATACAAAATCTGTTTAGCTCTATCATAGCCCAAATGAATAGGCAATGAAATGCAAGCTTCAATAGCCATCCTGGCCTTTCCCTTACGATAGTATAACAAATACGACAACAATTGGCCCTTATCTGTCAATTTACACCCTATAAGTCTATTAAACTGACTAATGAAACAGTAATACTGACCCGGTTGCCCATCTTAGTACATCATATCGATCTTAGGTAAAACCATGTTACTAATCATTGTATGTAACGTGTCCTTCAGTTCCTCAACCCAATCGATTTTTGAAATGTTACATACCTTCCCTGGGTGATTATTAAATCCAGTATCATAATCCAAATAATTTTCCAGTTTAGCATTAATTTTTGATACTGTAGTTGATCAGTCACTTATTAAGAAGACTAAAACAGGCAATACAAAATAAATTTAAATTTTTCATATTGTACAACCAAGTGGATAACACGATGGCATTTGAAGCGAACAGTACTAGGGTCCAGTTCAAGAGTGAACATCAACTCTGACGAGTCCCAAAAGAGATGATAGGCGTGCACTGGATTACACTGCCAGACAATATCATTCTTTCAATATAAAGATCGAGAAACGTAAGAAAATTCAACAACGGAGAATGATGTTTAGTGACGGATTGATCGAAGATAACAAATAAAGTAAAAACGGCGCGTGGTGTTGATCTCACGAAAATTGACATCTTGCAAAAATATACTGCAAAGCACAACTACCAAAACCGTTGCACGCACTTGGAATTGAAATGTTCCTACTTAAAGATGTATCTCGTTTGATCAACTTCCTCTAATTCGCCTACTGATGCGATCGCTTTTGAATGCTGTGAATTTATTAATAAGGTTTGAAAAATTAGGATTTCTGTCCAATTCCCTTGATCCACTATAACATTACACCAAATTCTATCATTTCTGTTACATTCTGTGAAAAATCTAAAGTAAAATATATTATTACTTTTTTAATCTCAGTGTAAGTTATCTGATCATTTAATTAACAAAAACATATTTCTGTTGACCTTGTAGTGTCAGTTATTATGGCAAGCCCATCTGCCTTATTCTAACTTGTGGACATCCTATTTAATTCATTTTACTTGAGTCATATGTTGACCTTGTCAATCATTCGCTTGTCAGTCTTGATTGTTTTTATATGAGCGTATATGTGTGTGCCCTTCTTATCGCATTAATCACATGTCTGTAGCTTCATTCTGTCTGCCTATAAATATGGAGTAACTCTTGACTAAAATGGAGTTGGCTTCCCAGCCATCCTCCCTGTGCGTCACTTTGCTCTGTTCTATTACATTCACTTTACATACGAAATATATGTATTCAACATCCCATTCTCGTTATTTGACTTATTTAATTCCGTTATTGGATAACGCGATCTAAGTCGACGATGATATACGAGAATAGGCGATAGCAAACACTCTTACAATCTGATTTGGAGTCAGATCACGGGCCTCCACAACCTCAGTTATTTACAGAAATATCAATGATTATACTTTGTCGTCGTCAGTCACTTCACGCCATCTCATTAATCAAATAATATGGTATTATTCTATATCATCTATTATGTATAGTGGGCGTAATATGAATCTTATTTACAATAAAATACAACGCTTTCTAATATTAACTTGTTTATATGACTGATAATCAGTCACACGTACAGAAAAAAGAGTAGTGAAATTCGCATTTTCCAAAAGATCACTACTTTTATAAACAAAATGAAGTGAAAACAAATCTCTTCACAGCCAATTCATAGAAGGTCTTGCTCCAGCTATGAATAAACACCGTGTAATTTCAGATGAGTTTGGTGGTTGTTTACTCACAAAATCATCTAGCTCTCAGTTTATCAATCTATGGATCGCCCATTAATAATCCTGATTCTTTGAGATTCGACTAGTTATTTCTTCATATGTATATTAATCTATGAGACTTCGGTGAATCATCTTGGTTATTAAATCCACATCACGTATCATGGTTTTATATGAGCGATCAAATTTTACGTGAGCTTGAATACATTTTGACATGTTATTTGTTGCTGAAGTTTGCTCTCACTTTTCAACAGTTTTGAAATGAGCTCTTTTGGAAAGAAGCATTCGCAAATGAATATTTAAATGGAATCTCAGGTTTGCACTGTCTCGCCATTTTCAGATTCATCGTTTCAGATGATTTTATTAAGGAGATAATTTAATTGAGCTAGACCATGTTCGGTGTTTGCAGGCTGTCGGCAGAAAATCGTGTAGTCTGGTTTCATAGTAGCTGGTACAAGTCAGTATGTTTTACTCACATTCTTGAAGAAACCAATACTCCTTGCATAATTCAAATGCATGTCACTGAATTTCGCTGTATGAAAATTTACTGCTACGTTACTGTAAACACAAATGACATCTTGTAGGACAGAGGTGTTTATATTTATTGATGAAAGAACAGTTGTTGATGTCCTGTTTGTCTAGTAGTTAAATGCTGATGTAATTTCATCAATCAGGTATTCTATTTTAACTTATTTATTAGTAACTAGTTATTATGAACTAATGACTCTCTTGTACTTTTTGACTGCTTGATTTCCAATTACTAATACAATGCTTTCATTCGTGCCCATCTAGCTGTTTTTAGTTTTATTGCGTTATTCCTTGGATTCTTAGTTTGTAACATGTTTGAAATACTCCCAGTTTTCACATTTGCGACCCAATGGAGCCTGTGAAGAACGGTTGAATATGCATTCAGATTTCAATGCTTTTGAAAATTACATGGAAAGGTTGGAAATCCAGGCTAAAACTAAGAATGTTGTTGAGGATGTCACTATTGTGGCTCATTTCCTTTCATTCATCGGAAAAGAAGCATACAGCTAAATAAAAACATTGGCATTTCCTGACAAGCCGATTTCTCCTCGTTATGCAACTCTGAAGCAACTGCTACTAGACCATATAAAGTATACAAATTTCAAATGCGTTAAAAGCGGAAATTTTCTTAACGCTGATTTTTCTAATGATCCATCACTCACCAATGAAATTCCGAATAAATTTGAAGAAGATATTTCAGAAAAATCAAATCTTGATATCAAATCAAATGTTCAGCATGCAGTAATCGCATCACACTTGACGGTGAAGACTTGAAAGGTGTAAATACCTTCACAAATCTGGACAGCATCATTGATGAACAGGGTGGATTTGATGCAGACGTGAAGGCATGCATCGGCAAAGCGAGAGCATCATATTTACAAATGAAGAACATTTGGTAGTCAAAACAACTGTCAACCAACATTAAGGTCAAAATTTTCAATACATATGTCAAAACAATTTTACTGTATCGGGAATATGTGAGTAATTAGGACAGACTGACTCTGGTGCTGTAACATGAGAAATTTGATAAGAATTTAATCAATTCGAACCTCTTGCCTCACAATCATTCGGAGTGTCATTTAAGTCTGGATTGCTATATTGACTGTCTATTGCTTTACGAAATCATTTATAAAGATAATGCTATGTCGACTATTATGTTAAGCTCATATACCTTAATTTAGCTTTCCGAAAATCCTATTCTTTTCGTTCTACTTGAATCACATTCTGACTTTTTCATTTATTCGCTTATCAATCTTGACTGTTTTTATATGAACGCGTAGGTGTGTGTACATTTCTTATCCCACTACTCATCACATGTCTGTAACTGACTTCTGTGCAGGTATAAATAATGATTAACGCTTGGTTAAATGGGTATTAACTTACCAGCCATCTGCACTCTCAGTCCGTTCTCTTTTCTTTAGTCCATTTGCTTTATATACAAAATATATGTATTCACAAGTCCATTCTCGTTATTCGACTTATTTAATTCCGTTACAGACTAACACGATTTAAGTCACTTTAATGTTGCTCAACAGTCGTCCATAAATCATATTCTCATTGACAATCTTTATTAGATGCAAAATATTCCATATAGTTAGGTCTGTTTTGAATTCAATTTAAGAAAGGACAATGATAATATAGTAGTTGTTTTAATTGTATACTTAGTAAAACGAGGAGATCAGTCTACTGACACCAATGTATCAACAGTTAATCCATCTCCGATTCATCTATTTAGAGTAATTATTAACTTTATTAACTTCTTGATCATTTTTACCGTCGTGATTTATGTTTAAATAAAATCATAATGATTTATTACAGAACATTATCATGAACAACAGTTAGCGTCTTTCGTTTCTATACTCAATCGTAATCTGAAGTAGTTCTAAATGCTCTTCATTCACCCTTTCAGAATTCTTAACAATTGGCTTTTTGAAATTCCTACATCGACAATTGATACACCTGTAGAAGTCGATCTGTCTAGGAGTGCTCATTTCTAAGTTATCAAACGTTTCCCATCTAGTTTTCTACATCAGCAGTCAAGTGTTTTTTTTCGACGTAAATACTTTCTTCAGTAAAATATAACATCAAGGAATTTCGTGGTTTATGTTAAAAACTAATAATAGTCAGATAACTAATTACATCAGGAAGTTTTAGATGCCGATTTTCCCGTTGTATGGAATTCCTCAACAACACTTTTCCTTGAAACCACCACAGATCGAACTTGGAATATCAGGGTCACGCATAGAAGGAAAACCTTTTATACCCTTAGGTTCGGAATCAAAGTTTTATCTATCGCACTACGATAAATTGGCTTCATTGCACAACTATTGTGCAATAGCATTAAAGAGAAACTGTCACACAGCGAACATAGGGAGACTCTATTGCTCCGATAATCCATAGTGAACAATGTTACTTTTCATTCTATACATAAGTCTATACTTATTTTCACTGAAAAATACAAAATACCATTTCATCAAAATCACCAATCATTAGAATATAATCATGTGTTAAATATTCAGTGATCACTTACTTTTACATTCACAACCAAATTTCTCATGTAAAGTTGATTGTTGTCCATGTAAAATAGGATTACTTGTTACGTAATCATCAAGTAGATTCATAGGAACTGGGCGATCATTCTAAATACCGTTCAAAAGAAAATAGAAAACAGATTGTCAACTATTTATTGTTTACATCTAATTAAAGCTGAATATATTTCAACCACTTAATTATTAAGATGAATAGAGTATCACTTATTCACGTCATATTTAACAATAATAATTGTTATCACACTTCAGAATTCTTCGTGTTTAGCATACCAATTAAATACTTCAGCATTACAACTAAGGCTTGATTTGTGGTGTGTGCTAGTGGTGTCGACAAATATAAGTATGATCAATCAGAAGTGAAATGTCTGCCGACAGAAGGATATGCACATGGAAGAGAAGTGAACGAGGACAGAGGATAATTATTGTAGAAAGAAAAAGGAAAAATCTAGTGTGAAATAGTCGATTGGCATTTTGTAACTGAAGTATTTACAGTGTGGTTTTCAGATTTTAATAAGAGATTCTGTAATGCTGTTTTAATAGCCATTTGGTTATCCTCGACTATGTTCCCGTTCATTACAGATTGATAGTTCGAAATTCTTGTATTAAATGTCCACAAAACCGTCCATTCCATTGGTGATGAATTTAAATCAGTTAGTTCCTGATATATGTGTAAAATGTTTGCCTAATCAATCAAAAATTTGAGATTCTTAATCATTTTACTTCAAATCTGCTTTATATTATACAATACCATTTGTTTTATAATTAATTTCACAACTAATTATATAATATAAGTAGATTTAAATATTTCTTTAAAATACCTACCAAATAAGGTTGATTGAGTGATTGATTCATTTCTTTATTATTAATTACATTGAAATGATCATCATCAATAAGTGAATTTTGTATAACTTCTGACAAGTCCACTGCTGTAAAGTATCCAACTATCTTATGATTGTATCTATTAAAAAGAGAAACAACGAAATGATATACATTTTATACATGACATTCATTTGCTAACGTACACTTTATAGAATGACGTTCGTCAAGCAAGTACTAGAAATTAGGTTGTACTGAACAGTTGTTTTATAATACTACAAAACTTCACAGAGGAGAGTATTTACTGTCCAACATTTAGGAACTAAATCATGTATCACAGCGTTTATCTAGGAGTGATCAGCATTATACAACTTAGTGAAATTTAAGACTCCTGTCTCGTCCAGTTTAGGATTCGCTAGCTGAATGCACTCGCATCCTAAAGCAGTTATTGACATCTGAACTTGAACCAATTATCTTTTTCTCTAAACATCAATGCTTTAATTATAGAATGTCTGAGTTTAGATTGTCACTTACTTATTGATTGATAATACTTTCTATGAAATACATGTACATACAACTGACGATTTCTGAAATAGTACACATAGACTCAGCTACTATTTGTAATTAGCTTTTACAAAACATTTTTCGCAATGACTTTATCGAAAAAATCCCGACAGGATTATTATATATCAACAAAGATTGAATAAAAATCAGTCTTAAATATCAACAACAGTGTGATTAAAATATTCGCTAATAGTAGTATTAGACTCTATCGATTTTCGACAAAGTGCGACGTGATTTCATCACCATTGGTGAAGTTCCTTTAATGATCTGCATATTTAAACTTTATGGTTTACTAATTCTTGCTCAGCTTTCAGATATTCTAGTTCCTTTTGAAAACAGAATTATTTTTAGAATAAATAGTGTTCAATTATAAAAACCAAAAATTCGCACTATAATTTGATAGGCGAAGATGGATAATAGCTATCAGCGGAATCCAGGATGTGTGTTTCTTCCTATATGAGATTCGTCAGCTAAATGTACCTGCATGAATCGATGTTTAGTTTGGGACTCGAACCCAGTACCGTTCGCTTGAAACTCTATCGCGTTGTAAAAATCAGGTACTGAATCCTGATAGCCGCCTGTTTGTGCAATGGGATGAATATTAAAATCACCTGATATCCATCTTTGATTATAAAGCTTGTGATTTAAGGCAATATTGAAACACTCCTCACAGGATGCACATATATCAACAAGAGACTAATCAATTACAGTCCTAAGCACTAATGGAAAAATGCAAGCAAAAAATGTGAACATTCATTGTTATCTACACCACATACACACACACAAACACACCAAAAAAGAGTTTATTCTCATTACCTTCTTTCATTTCTATTGTAGGTTGTTCTTGTCAATGTAAATTTACATTTTTTACGTAAATAATGATGATTAAACTATTCAATATATTTACATTTTCTTTGAATATATAATAAACCAATAAGGAATGTAAAAATAGCCAGTAATGAAATGACACAACTGACAATTATAATGATAAATTCATTCCTGGTCAATCTATCTAAAATGAATCTCACAAGTCAGGATCGTTGATTCACACTACTGAAGAGTCAACATATTAGGACGAGACGGTCATATAGTGATTCAAGATTTTCTATGATGATCGAGATCCAATTAACTCATGAATTCAATTATTTTATTTTGTTTTATTGTTAGATTTATAAGTTACATTTTCTTGTTTATATCATCATATTGGTTAGACATTCGGTTAAGATCAGAAAACGATGAATAGCGATCTCATGTTTAAATGTAACACGTAAATAATCATCTCATCAAGCATTAAATCTAGGATCTGGAGTCTTCATCAATTAATTACATATCTAAATGTGATCCTCTTACAATGTAGAGTAGGTATGTTCACGCCTCACTATTGAATAGTTTCATCATATCAATGAACCGAAAGTCATTGAGCAATTTTAACAACAAACTTCATCTTTTACTACAGATGTGATGAAATTTACGACTAATACAAAACCTTCTACTTCGTATAACACTTTCTCAATTGATTCAAGTCCATAAATCATCAAAACATTCACAGGAATCATCAAATTGTATAGATATAGTGAACATAATATCAGCGATGACAATCGAGTGTATTTAACACAAAATCACCGTATTTGTTAATAAAATCTAGCAATCAAATAGTAAATACGTAATTTGCAAAATGTCCATCAATCGTCTCAAAATGACTCACACTTCATTGTTCTTGCATTTTCATACAAATCGCATTCTGCTTCCATTCTTTACTGTTCCATCCTCTTGTCTCTCTGCTGCCAGATATTCTGTTCACGACTAACATCATATACTACTTATGTCAATATAAGTAGCGCAAACCACATAGATGATCGAGGAATTATTATCACAAAGTATAAAGTGTTGTCTAATGTTCGGACAAAGAATGTTTTTGTAACCCGAAAGGTATATTATATAATAACGTTAAAATAACCACTTAATGGATATCAGGTAAGTTCTCAGTTTTTTTTCTTTTATTTATACCAATTACAATTAAACAACTAGATACTATAATTTGATATTTTATCATCTTTCCCTTACCGTTTTTTCAAACAAAGTCTATTGACTACCACTTTCATGGACATTTATACGCATTGGTAGTTTATCGAATGACCAATTGTAGGTTTATTCAACACTGACAGTTCAACTTATGAGATTTACCCAATTTAGAACAGCTTAAAATAAAGAGTCAGAGAGTGGCTTACTTTAGTAGGCTAAAGCACCTACCACGCAATCACATGGTGGTCTAGCTTCAATTGACTCATGATTTCAACAAGTGGAATATTCATTTCCTTTGTATTAGATAAGCAAATAAAATGTCTCAAAATTGATGATATCATTAAATGTGTATTCTGCAAATGTAAACTGCAAACATACTGCTAGTATTGTGGTGGACCAGACAATGTCTAAACTTGAAAAGTATCAACAAAGTTATTAAACATCAGTAGTAATATTATTATATACCAGTTAACCGTTACAAATACAAAAAGCATTGGGACTTTACTTAAGTTCACCAAATGGAATCGTGTTCAGCTTTAGTCTGGTACAGTAAATTCACAATTATAAATGCTTGGTAATTCCAATCGTGTTGACGAACTCCCCAGTAGTGTAATCCAATGTAGGATATGGTATATTCCCACTCACATTCTATAAATGTAAGTAATATTTGATTTAGATTTCAGTTAACTCAATCACGAACGAAAATAGAACGAGGGATGTGTGTGTAGCAATGTAATTGTTGCCAAGCCACAGTATGTCACGCTATGTAGTTATACAACGGAAAGTGTGTTCGAAGTCATTCACATAAACAACACGTACAGTCATTTAATGACAAATGTACATACAGTGAGAAATTGACAAAATAAATACAAATAACATTAAAAACTTTTTATAAAATAGGCTTGTCAGGCCTATCTCCACATAGCTCCCTTCACAGGGTGTTCGGAGGTAACCCTGGTTATAATAACAACAAGGAAAGTGTAAGAATATTTTATACACTTGTATGCGAAGATAATATTTACAATAATCACCAACACAAAATTTGGAGATGCGTATGACATGTACGTTAGTAATTTACAGTGTGTTATTGTGTGAAAATATCAGTGATGTAGCATGGTATAAGAAACACAAAAGTAGTGAGAATACTGTCATTTAAAGTCTTGATTTTTGTGTAAAATGAATAGATATTTAAATAGGGTTGACATGAAGCCCACGGCAATTAAAATTGCCTACCATCCATTTCTAAAAAAAATTGTAGGGTGTGAATGAAACATTTTTGTTTCGTTGATTGATGAAGTTGTTTTGCAAGTGTGTGCTCAAGTGATAAAGAAAAAACATTTTGTCACCTTTTATAATTTTGTAATTGGTCGTAAACTGTTCATCTTTGTAATCTGATTAGTTGAAATCAAAATCGCATCAAGTGCTGTGATTGATCGTCTGAATGTGCATTTTAACATTTGAAATTTAAGGATAATGAATGATTCCTTTTGTGTAATCTTAGTCTTGTAAGAAATTTAGACTTTTGAAGAAAAAAACACCAACTTCAGTGCAATCCTACTGTTACTGAATGTGTATTGGAATGAATGTTTGATTGCCGGTCAAGTAATTTCATGTCACGAATAATGATATGTATCACATGACTAGAAAATTTTTGGAAAAATGCAACTGAAAACCGGTTTGAATATTTGATAATAGTGATTACTGAATTAAGTCGGTAGTCTAATGTTGAATACCCAATTAATAAACAAATTATTACCGAAGTCTGTACATAAGTTTTCTAATAACACATGGTCTGTTAATCGGAGAAACAAATCAACATATCAATGAATCATCATGATAAATTACTGGTTGTAATATGTATAATTTAGGTGAACCAACCGTAGACCATCATTTAATCAACCGACTTTGACAGTATATGAAAGTAGGCACTTAATATTTAGTAAACGATTATTTTGTAAATGGTCATTCTTAATGAGAATTAGACAACGTTGGATTTCAATTCGGTTCATTTTAAAAGTCCATTGAAACACGATTTATTGTTTTCACTTGTGAATTATTTGTAGTTCTGTATTTTAAATTTATTGTTTTGGTCGTAATAAAAACTAGTGTGTGTTTCATCAGTCATGTGTGAAGATTGGTAATCGCCGTAATAAGAAACCTGAACTATATCTAGACATTATGAATGTAACCATTTTTGACAAGCAGCATTTGATATATCAGTTTCATAAAGTGTAAATGAACAAGCCTACGTCATCTGACTGACTGACTCAACAAATATCTATCGACTTTAAACACATTACATTGTCGAATTCCTAAATGCCATGCCTTATTTCTGGTCCTCATATAATAATAAATTAATGAACTTATAACTCTATAGAGTGATGATGAAGTGATTGAAAACGATTGTTTGCTAATTTAGTTTTAGTTTTTTGAATATTTTATGAGACTTTTCAAGTGCTACAATGTGATTGTACAAGTAATTAATAGTTAAAGAGATGTGCAAATGAATATGTTGATATAATCTGTATTTATGAATAACAATGAAGGCTTAGTTGACGATCATACGAACGTCTTACCTACGCATAGTTCTGGTTTCAGGTACTTATAATATAAAACAACCATATAAATTTATTATTTTTGTATTCATAAAACGGCTAATATTCTCTCTTTTTTTAACACGTACTATATGACTGTTGATCACATTAATCAATTCAATGATGATGATTTCAAGTAGTTTAATAATATCATGATTATATTCCAAAAGACGATAATTTTCTCGATTTCGTTTACTTCTCTATGAACTTTCATCACATTGACCATTGTCATTATCTTATAATATTCACTAATAAATGTACTTTTAAACTTATTGACTTAACGACAAAATAACATTTTCCACTATATTGAAAGATTCTTATGAAAATGTACTACAATGTACTAATATTATAAAGTTGAGAAATGTGTTGCAAATGCATCAACGGTAATCACATTATTTGCAATGTACAATTATTAGAAACAAGTTTACGAATACATGAGCGATAATCGCTTTTCCATTATTATTGTCTAATGGATATGTAAATGCATTTGAAAATAAAATGTACTTCATCACTTGAAATTTGCTATGGAAAAAATAATATTGAGAAAAATTAGTTTAAATCAAGTTGTGGGTGGCCGTGAAAAGGGCCTTTATTCGTTCTCGTAGTGGGACGTTCAAACTGGTAGTTGGTAATGGCGTCACACATCGGACAGTGGACTGCTCATACGTTCGGTGATCGGTCATAAGCACAGAATCTATGAAACATTGCTTCACAAGTACAGAAAACCCAACCAACTGCATCACGAGTTTCACACGGCGGCTGTACAAGATTACAGATGTCACACCAACGGTTGTCTTCATCCTCTTCTTCATATTGCATGTTCCTCACATATTCACTGCATTCTTCATGCTTGACTGGCTCAATTGCATTGGGAAATAATTCTCAACTGCAATATGAGTCAAATAATTATCAGAGTGTAACCACCTGTCACATATTTGCTGTACGTTCACTTCAGTGTGTACAGTAAGCCAACATATGCCGACATGGCAAATCGTATTCAATGGAAAGTGAACAGTAGCAGCGCATGGAATCGCGGTTTACATTGTAAGTGCCTGTTGCGTTCACAGCCTTAAATAAGTCAACAGACAATACACAAAACAGTTTACGAACAATAACAAAGGTGACAAAATGTTTGTTCATTATCACCTAAGTACACAGTCGAAAAACAAGTACACCAATCACCGATCAATAAATCTTTTTTCACGCACTACAATCTCTAGGAAACGGATGGTAAGGGAATCTTAATTGCCATGGGCTTAATGTCAACCATGATTTATCTTTTATTGTTTCTCACTCTTTCCTCACCCTCTCTGTCTCTCCCTCGTGTTCTTGTTCTCGTTCTCGTTCTCCCTTCCTTTGAATATTATTATGACATATTGATGAGTAATTTGAAAAGAACGCACAAATTTACACATGATAAATGATTTGTTTTCTGCATGGAAGTTTTTTTTGTGTGTGTGTTATGTTGAATATGAAATCCTTTGAAAGGTATTTACACATTTTTATCTATCCATTTTTGTTTGTTTTTTGGCATCTGTTTTGTTCAAATGTCAGTTTTGTCATCGAAAAAAAGAAAATACACAACTATTTAATATAAACTTTCTATGTTACATGGATGCGTATGCATAATGCTTATTCGCAATGAATTGCACTCCTCCTCTCCTCCCGCCTATACCATGACAACTGTACATTTATGTATTCATTCTTTTTTCAATAGCATAACTACTTTTTTATCCTATTCCAACAGAAAGGGAACGTATTGGCTATATCTAGTCTGTTGATTAATATAAATGAATGTATCTATGGTTTTGATTGTTATTCATTTATGGATTTTATTGTATCCATGTGAATTAGTCAGGTTATTAAGGTAGATTTTATTACAAATAATTTACAATTATTACCGATGATATTTAAATTTAATCTTGTTGATTAATAAAAACTGATTGCTCATTGTATAGATTTTCTTTCTTTTCTTTTCTTTCTTTCTTTCTTTCTTCGTCTTTTTCTTTTATACAAAATAAAATCAAATCAGTGTTATGTGTATGTTGTTGAGTGTACTTATACTGATCCTCTTCATTGTATTCATTTGTTCTTATTGTTTTTGTTGGCCTGATTTTTCTCAACCTACATACTACGTATAATAAAATTAGTCGTATGAGGTTAAGTTGAAGTCAACTTTCATTGATATAACAAACAATAATATTAACAATGAACAAGTAGAATAAAACAATCTATTTGTACATAAATCTATTTAGTGTTATTCTATGTTTTCGAAAGTGAAACGTGTTGTTTTTAGATCATGATCTCAACACAGATACAGAAGGCTCGATTAGCTTTTGCCAAATTGGGTCATTTATGGCTAAGCGAGACATTCGTCTATCAACCAAAAGAAGGGGGTTAATGCACATCAGTTCGTCACTTCAATCACTAAGCTATCATTGCCCAATATTGGCAGTATTATAACAATGGTTCATTGTTCATCATCAAACTTATTATTGAATAATTTGACATCGATTTGTAACTGCTTTGCAATAATATGATGTCGAGCTCTCTTTCTCTCTCTGTAATATCTTCTACATAACTAATCATATATAAGCTGACATTGTTATCGCATTTTTATTACATGGATGTAAATAGTGGACGATGTAGATCCTAACTTTTTCAGACACTCAATTAAAAAAGAACAAAAGACATTTCATTTTCTTGTAAATTTATAAACTAAATAACAATACACGTAAAATACGACATGTTGTTGTACCGGAAAAAGTTCTGATGACTCGTACTAGGAACGAGGAACCCCTGCCGTTCCCACGATGCAAAGTAAGAACAGAAAGACTGGTAGAAGTGAAGATTTATTAGCCCCAAAACAGGACAACGAACGATGGTCAGAATAATAAAAAAATACACTGGTTTCTATATTGATGTTACAGCCATTTCTTAATAATAATTAGAATAAAATCACATGTATGAAAAATACTTAGAGTTATCACTAATCATAGACTGAGTATAGGTCATGTCAACTAAATACAATAATATCGTATATTATATAGAATAAAATATCATACGACAAAAGAAAACAAATACTACCGTGAATGATCATCACAGTGAATTAGAACGGATGTAATGTTGTATACAACTCATAGTAAGTAAATCAATGGAAAATTGATTTTTCTTCCAATCATATCAGTCTAACTTTAATCAATCCACATAATTATATCACTGTCCTCTATTGTCTTCAATGAGCTACTATCTCACAACAGACCTAGTTGAACTCCGCTGGTCACTGCTTCTCATTAGATCTCCAGGAAAAACCTTTTAAAGCCTATCATTAGTGAGCAGGAATTATTAAAAAAAAATTAGCAACAATCTGAAGTTGATATAAATGGAACAAATCACAATGAGGATATCAGCCAGTGAATATATATATAATCCATTAGAATCTATCTATCTATCTCTCATTCTATTTAATTGTCCATATGTTTATCTTTTTGTATATCCCTATTTATGTGTAGACATTAAACCAATTAGTATAGTTGGCAGTAATCAGTACATTTATTGATTCAATCTTTGCGCGTATTACATTTCAATTGATTCTACATCATTTTAACATCTTTATTATGATAAGTATTTATTTCTCAATAATGTCAAGATAACCTTTAGTATGGTTTATTCAATACTTGTTTTGTACACTGACTGAATTTATTGTTAATGTATTTCTAAATTAAGATTGTATTTGTACTGAACTGATATTATGTTATAGTGAATAAGATTACAGAAATGAGGACAATCTTTGGTATTTGAATATAAGATTACAGTATCAGTTGTGAGATTGTAACTCAATTGTAACTCAATTTCGTGGATTAGTTGAAGTTATACGATAACAGCGTTGATTGGCGGCTGGATCAGTGGTCTAGAGGTTAAGCGCTCGCGCGCGAGACTGATAGTTTATGAGTTCGAATCGCGCGAGGTGAGGTCATGTATGCACACTGCTATGGAATCCCACAACAGGACAAAACGCCAGTTCAGTGCTTACAGGTTTGCCATGGTGATCTAGCTTCAATTGACTCATGATATAAACTAATGAAATTACTGCAAATTAAACAAAACCCTGCCGTTACAGTATCACTGAATAAAATTCAAGTCTTAGACTTGATTGTTCTTTTGTTTCCACACCAATTGTTCTGTGTTCTTTTTCTCTATTTCTTTGATCTTTTTAACATTCTGCCACCTGTCATTTCACTTTCGATTGATGACACATAATACTAGTATCTGTCGATATCAGTAGAACACATCACAACGTATCTTAGTGCAAGATAAATTAATTATATATAGTGATGAATACAACAGATGAGTTTGAACCTGATACGTTAAGTTTTAACAATTATTATGATCCATATTTAGAAGACCAACAGTCTTCTCACTTGTTAACTACATGTAATACGGAATCTTTATTTTATAATTATCAATTCATGTCATTGATAAGCATTCACTTAAATTTCCGATTTGGTTGTTTATTTATTTAAACATATAAAACATTACTACAAGGCATTAATAGATATGCGACATATAAATCATTGGATTTGTGTGAGGTCTAGGATACTGCGCAGTTGCCTAAACCGAGGCCCTCAATCCGAGCCTTTGACCTAGAGGTGTAATCCATAAGTCAGTGGAGCAACGTAAACAGATGCAGTCACGTGGCAGTCGGTGACAAACAATGCGTCCACATGCCATATTTTCCTTCACGATCTCGGAGCTCATGTGTATCAATAGTTTGATGTATGGGTTTTCCAATTGCCATATATGAATCCACCAACTGTGTTAAACGCCGGATATTCTTCCATTTTCGACCTCTGAATATCGTAAACAACACTCATTCAGCATGAAGGCAGAAAAGTAGGGCTTCTCTGGTAATGGTTGTATGCACGTGGCCGTGCAAGAGCATTTGAAGAGATAGAGTTGACTTTCTCCACTCTCGGTCGTACCAGAGAATTTGAGAGCCGACTCGATTAATTTTGTAGTTTATAATAAACATTAATTAATTATTCATATCAGATAGCTATGCATTGAAGTTGTAAGTATATGAATATTTTCTGAAGATCAATGCCAAAAAAATTGTACACTAATAAATCATATTACAAGTACTTTCAGTTGTACATGATATAAGAAAATTGAAGTAAAAGATCATTGATTGTTTCATTCTTGATTGACCATTTATTATACACTAATCGAACATAATAACATGATCTTAATTGGATAAGTTTATGTTGAAAAATCTGAATGGAAAATGTTTCATATGAACAATACATTTTGTCTTCCAATAGCCAATCTTTTGGATTTGTGTTTTAGTGGACATGTATCTGACTCCATTTAGATCATATGATGATTACTGTCGAAAATATACATCCTGGTTACCCTCATATATAATCGTCAATTTAAATTACGTTAGTGAATAACAGAACTCCCTGAGTTTTTGATTTAGATCATGAACCGAATGATCTCAGACCACCATTGAAAATATGTAAGCATTGGACGGCAATTTCGTTCTATTGTGGAACTCCTCAGCAATGTGCGAAACTCGCAAGTGGGATCATGCTTTCAGGTTTTCAATGATGGTCTAACATTAATCGGTTCATGATCTGAAAGAAAAACCTAAAAATCTTCACAACCCCTATACTGATAATTGATTAAGTCGTATACGAGAATGGATTTGGAATATGTATATTTCATGCAATCATTGATCCAAAGAGATGATCAGAGATAGAGCAAAACAAAACAAAATGACGTACAGTGGAGAAAGTGAGTAAACCAACAGAGTTTATTCAATTGTAACTCAATCACTTACTTACTTACTTAATTACTCACGCCTGTTACTCCTAATGGAGCATAGGACGCCGACCAGCATTCTCCAACCCACTCTGTCCTGAGCCTCCTTTTCTAATTCCATCCAATTCATGTTCATCTTTTTCATGTCTATTTCCATTTCTCGGCGTTATATGTTCTATGGTCTTCCTCTCCTCCTTTGGCCTTCACGATTCCATGTGAGGGCTTGTCTTGTGACGCAGTTGGGTGCTTTCCTCAATGTGTGTCTTATACAATTCCAGCGCTTCTTTCTGATTTCTTCCTCCGCTGAGATTTGGTTTGTTCTCTCCCACAGTACGTTGTTGCTAATAGTGTCCGGACAACGGATCTGAAGTATTTCGCGTAGACAACTGTTAATAAACACCTGTATCTTCTGGATGATGGCTTTCATAGTTCTCCACGTTTCTGCTCCATACAGTGGAACACTCTTGACATTTGTATTAAATATCCTGACCAATTGTAACTCATTATTAATATTCAAATAATAATTGCTTACAGACATATAATCAATGGGTTAATTAATTAACACACATACACTCATACACAGTCAGAGTTAATAAGCGAATAAGTGACATGGTAAACATGTGACTTGAGAAGAATGGATAGATCGATCTGTCCTGATGTTAGAATTACCTCCGACTGCTCGACATACTACCAGCTCCTACAGTATGAGGAATTCGTCACGCGGATAAATTATCCATTATATCTGTAAGATCCATTTTGAATGTTTTGTGTGTGTTTGAAATCCCTCCATGTATACACCTGCACTTTGTCCCTATTGATCCCCTTAGTTGTACATTGTTAGTTTTTTTATTACATTTGAGTTGGTAATATTTGTATTTTTTATCATAGTTTTTTTTTCTTACGCCTTCACTAAGTTTTGTGTTTCTTCCCGAACTGCATCTATGTTGTTTTACTTGATACTTGTTCTTGGTGGCAGCCATATTGATTTGCTCCTCCTTTGTGTGTGGTCTATCCAGTCAGGATAGAATGTCGTTCATTTGTTGTGACTGGTAATTTTCCTGCATCTTTTATCAACTTCTTTATTCATTGTATTTAGATTTGATTGATTGAACAATTATTGGTTGAATAACCTGGTGCTAATATTTGTTAAGTTAACGATTTACATTTAATTTATTGATGAATTATAAAACCATTATTTAGCCGATTACTTGTTTTGAATTTGACGGGCAAGGGCGCGTGTCTAATTCACTTGGAAGGCTATTCTTCAAACGAAAATTTAGTTTGGATTCTACACTATGATCATCCGATATATAAGTATTGCATCATACTACCTATTTCGTAATATGTTGATTAAATAAATAGTGACATAATACATTGCTTTGAATCTATAGATTACTTCAATACTTCTTTTATTTCATCATTGATAAGGTCAGCTCAAAGTCAGTCAATTCACTAATATAACATGATGACCTATCAATCACTTGTAATATTATGAAAAAAATGTTCTTGTCGACAACAGTTCACTATCAAGTGTTCATCTTGATCATGGGATAGGAACTGATCAATGAAATACATTCTTTAGGTGAATACACTGATGGGTAAATAAACACTATGCTCGTATTGAGCATTTAAAAGTCCTTCACTCTAATCTACTTAAAATTATGAGTATACTCTATTAACTAGTTATTCAACATGAATCAATGAACTAGAAAGTGTGCAATAACTCTCTATTCAATGTCATTTCATGATGGATATTAATTTTAATTTCATTGTTGTCAAACTGATTTGAGAGAAAAAGATCTGTTTACAAAAATTGAGGTAGGTATTGAAGGGTGATTTGAACCAGAGACAGATTGTTATCATTCTAGAATAAACCATTGTAATTCTGTAGAGAAACAACGAACGTTATTGATTTGAACATCAAGAAGTTTAAAGGTAAAATACTTTTATTTATATGTTGAATTTATTAGTATTTTACTGCTATTGTTAACTCCGACTGTACCTCTTCTAGAGTTATTGATGGTTCAAAGCCAGAGTAGAGGAGAGGGAGTGAGCATGGAGTCATCAACTCCATATCATAGAAACACCATTTCTAAAACAACGCTAACACTGTGTTGAGAATTGGAAGTAGACATGACGAGGATGAATATCAAATGGAAACGGTTGCCTAGTACAGACTTGGATTGAGAGTGCTGGTGAGTGGCCAATGCTCCTTCATGGGAGGGAAAAGGCTTAAGTAAATAGGTAAGTTTCTGCTATTGTTAATGATGTAGATACTTGAAACCTCTTTTGAAACTCACTTTATAAATCAAAATACACGAGACAAATTATGCTGATAATATTTGCAGGTATATGACTTATTAGTTCACTATCATAGTTATCCATGGATAAAGCACTATAATAAAACTTCATTAGTTGAATTCATGGGTCAAATAAAAATAGACCACCATAGAAAACTTGAAAGCAGTGGACGGCTATTTCGTTCTAGTGTAGGAAACCTAAGCACTGAGCATCCACGATTCCGCCTCGCGAGATTCAAATCCAGGATCTGTCGGTCTCGCGCGCGAACGTTTAACCTGTAGACCACTGAGACAGTTGACATCCAACGGTGTTAATGTCTAACTTCAATCAATCCACTAAATTGCATCACCGTCCACCATTGTCGTCAGTGAGTTATTATCTCACAACAAATCTAGTTGAACACCACTGATCACTGCTTCTTTCTAGAACCCCCGGAAATACATTTTGAAGCCAATCACTAGTGATCATATGTTGATTAGTATGAGAAGGAAGGATGTTGTGGATATTACAATAATTTTTATCTGAATATGTTGAACAAGTAACTGGGACAATGAAATATTCAATTACAATTACGTTATTGCAGTTTAATTTCGATCGTCATCTTTCAGATTCTTTCACTGGTAAAAATAAATAAATAATACTCATAATTAAAGTGAGATAATAAACCAATTCATTCATTTATTGTAGATCATTACACATACATCTAATAATGGCAATAATTTTGACGGAGTTTTGTTCTCTGAGCTGGATGGTTTGGTCGTGGAGCTCTCATCACTCTTCTGAATGACATCGTTGGCACAAACTTCAGATACGAGTGAAGTCTTCTGAAGTTTGTGCTGATGATGTTGTAGAGAAGAACAATGAAAGCCCCACGACCAAACTATCCAGCTCAGAGAACAAAACTCCATCAAAATCATCCAATGAAGCTACAAATCTTCTCCACCAATGATATTGACCTCTTAAGTTTCAATAAAAATTAACTGAATGAATTCATTCAGTGAAGTTTTCTCTTTTAATTTTTCGAATGGGTTAGCACATATCATTTAAGTAGATTGTTCAAAATTATTTTTTCCGGTTAGCATTTTTCTTAGCGAGTTAGTTTTCTACGGGATGGAGTCGTTAACCCCATGCTCAACACTCCTCCTTTGCATTGCAGTAACTCTAGAGGAGATATATAAGAATCATCGTCGAACAATCAGTTGAGTGGAAATCGTCAATGTAAATCAACTTCATTGATTATGAAATGGCATTTGACAGTGTAGACAGGAGTATATTATGGAAACCTCTTCAACGCTATGAAGTTCCTGAGAAGACGGTCAACATTATACGGAACTCATACGAGGTAATACAGTGCAAAATCGTGTATGGAGGACAGCTGACAGATGCACCAAAGTGTGTGCACAAGTTTTTTACTTACACATGGTCTGTTAATGGGAAAAAGAAATCGACATCAATATGTCATAATAATATTCAAAGGAAAGGAGAACGAGACCGAGAACAAGAACACGAGGGAGAGACAGAGAGGGGGAGGAAAGAGTGAGAAACAATAAAAGATAAATCATGGTTGACATTAAGCCCATGGCAATTAAAATTGCCTACCATCCGTTTCCTAGAGATTGTAGTGCGTGAAAAAACACTTATTGATCGGTGATTGGTGGACTTGTTTTTCAACTGTGTACTTAAGTGATAATGAACAAACACTTTGTCACCTTTATTAATTTTGTTATTGTTCGTAAACTGTTTTGTGTAATCTTAGTCTTGTAAGAAATTAAGACTTTTAAAGAAAAAAAACACTAATTTAAATGCAATCCTGTTGTTGGTGAATGTGTATTGGAATGAATTTTTGTTTTCCGATCAAGTGATTTCATGTCAACCTTTAATTGAAGTTGTTAGTTATCTTGTCACGAATACTTATATGTATCACATAAAAAGCAAGTTTTGGAAAAAAGGACCGAAAACTGGTTGGAATATTTGATCATAGTGATTACTGAATTAGATAGGTAGTCAAATGTTGAATAAAAAAATAATAATAAAATTATCACCGACGTGTGTGCATAAAATTTTTTACTAACACATGGTCTGCTAATGGGAAAAAAGAAATCAACATATTAATAAAATCATTATGATAATTTATTGATTGATGGTTTAAATTATCCCCACAGCATTTTTTTTAAAACCCCACCCTTTTTTAAAAATATTTAACAACCTCTAAATTACAATATTTTTCACACCGTTTCGTCCAATGAAAAGGCTATTTTCTTAATTCGTTTCAATTGGTTAGTCATGTATTGTCAAATAGTTATAAAACATCAGTACTTGTCGACGAAGTACATTTTAATTATCGTTATGGAGGAGAGTAACGTTTCTCACGTAACAGAAATGGAGGACGTCATTTTGACAAATTTGTTTCTCGTTGCGTTCCCATCGCTTGAAGCGTTGAACTCCGCTATCACAAATTATGAAAGATCAACTTACTGTCATTATGTAGTTTGAGATTCGCATTTGTGCAGATATGAAAACTCGTATATTAAATTTGTATGCTGGAGACATGGCTGTATAACATCTAGCGGTTCGTCACATCGGATCAGATGGAAGAGGTTTTTTGAATAATGTTTTTAAAATGTTTGGTCATGAAGGGCTTCCACAAACACTCAATGTCCGGCCTTCATGTATTGTAAGATCATAGACGGATACTGAACTGTTGTACGTGAGAATGTGCACCACAACCACGAGTGCAATTCCCTGAGGTACCAAAGTAATTCATGGGTGCGCAGGTTAACGGATAGGAAGTTACAAATTGTGAGACCGCTGCTGATATCTGGAACCGCTGCATTCCATATAAAGAATTTTGCTTCTGGCAGGTCAAGATGTCTGTAATATGCGGTACAATATGCTCTCACGCACGAACCTTCCTGGTAAGCAATTTGCCAATTTATAATGTATACCATAGGTGATTGCGGAAAATTACAAGCTCACATAACATCCTCGGGCGGGCTTCGCGAATACGAACAAGTCGATGATCACTGTCTCTCGTATTTTGTCTTCATGACTGCTGGGCAAATGAATTTGATAGTTCGTTTCTGTGATGTTATTGGTTTTGACGGGACGTACAAGTCGATAACGAGAACGTCTATTTATATCAGGTCGTAGACCTTGATATGAATTTCAAGGCAATACTTGTTTGCATTGCATTTTTAAGTGACGAAACATCGGTCTTGATTTCTCGATTCATCTTCTTTTTCCAACGGTCTACCAACAGTCGACAGGTGATAGGCCTTGTGACGGATGATTCACCTGTAATAGCTGCTGTCTATCCCAATGCCCACCACATTGTGTTGTGTACACCTTGTTCGCAATGTGATAAAGAGGTTAAGTGAACCGTTCACTGAGGATACGATCAGAAATTATACAACTTTTATTTGGCCTAATGTTCAGTCGAACAATCGAAAGGTAAATCAAAATGTGCATATTAATATTTTGTAGTTTAACAATGCACTAACGTTGATCTAAAATTCCGACGAGCCAGTCGAGCATGAAGAATTCAGTGAATGTCTGAGGAACATGCAATATGAAGAAGAGGATGAAGACAACCGTTTGTGTGACATCTATAATCTTGCACAGCCGCCGTGTGAAACTGGTGATGCAGTTTATTGGGTTTTCTGTACATGTGAAGCAATGTTTCATAGATTCTGTGCTTATGACACATCACCGAACGTATGAGCAGTCCACTGTCCGATGTGTGACGCCATTACCAACTACCAGTTTGAACGTCCCACTACGAGAACGAATAAAGGCCCTTTTCACGGCCACCCACAACTTGATTTAAACTAATTTTTCTCAATATTATTTATTCCATAGCAAATTTCAAGTGATGAAGTACATTTTATTGTCAAATGCATTTACATATCCATTAGACAATAATAATGGAAAAGCGATTATCGCTCATGTATTCGTAAACTTGTTTCTAATAATTGTACATTGCAAATAATGTGATTACCGTTGATGCATTTGCAACACATTTCTCAACTTTATAATAATAGTACATTGTAGTACATTTTCATAGGAATCTTTCAATAAAGAGGAAAATGTTATTTTGTCGTTAAGTCAATAAGTTTAAAAGTACATTTATTAGTGAATATAATAAGATAATGACAATGGTCAATGTGATGAAAGTTCATAGAGAAGTAAACGAAATCGAGAAAATTATCGTCTTTTGGAATATAATCATGATATTATTAAACTACTTGAAATCATCATCATTGAATTGATTAATGTGATCAACAGTCATATAGTACGTGTTAAAAAAAGAGAGAATATTAGCCGTTTTATGAATACAAAAATAATAAATTTATATGGTTATTTTATATTATAAGTACCTGAAACCAGAACTATGCCTAGGTAAGACGTTCGTATGATCGTCAACTAAGCCTTCATTGTTATTCATAAATACAGATTATATCAACATATTCATTTGCACATCTCTTTAACTATTAATTACTTGTACAATCACATTGTAGCACTTGAAAAGTCTCATAAAATATTCAAAAAACTAAAACTAAATTAGCAAACAATCGTT
Organism: Schistosoma margrebowiei; assembly: GCA_944470205.2. Taxonomy (NCBI): domain Eukaryota; kingdom Metazoa; phylum Platyhelminthes; class Trematoda; order Strigeidida; family Schistosomatidae; genus Schistosoma; species Schistosoma margrebowiei. The sequence continues at coordinate 20,194,715 of OX104027.1, forward strand.
TTCAATCACTTCATCATCTCACTATACAGTTATAAGTTCATTAATTTATTATTATATGAGGACCAAAAATAAGGCATGGCATTTAGGAATTCGACAATGTAATGTGTTTAAAGTCGATAGATATTTGTTGAGTCAGTCAGTCAGACGACGTAGGCTTGTTCATTTACACTTCATGAAACTGATATTTCAAATGCTGCTTGTCAAAAATGGTTACATTCATAATGTCTAGATATAGTTCAGGTTTCTTATTACGGCGATTACCAATCTTCACACATGACTGATGAAACACACACTAGTTTTTATTACGACCAAAGAAAATTAATTTTAAAATACAGAACTACAAATAAATCACAAGTGAAAACAATAAATCGTGTTTCAATGGACTTTTAAAATGAACCGAATTGAAATCTAACGTTGTCTAATTCACATTAAGAATGACCATTTACAAAATAATCGTTTACTAAATATTAAGTGCCTACTTTCATATACTGTCAAAGTCGGTTGATTAAATGATGGTCTACGGTTGGTTCACCTAAATTATACATATTACAACCAGTAATTTATCATGATGATTCATTGATATGTTGATTTGTTTCTCCGAATAACAGACCATGTGTTATTAGAAAACTTATGTACAGACTTCGGTAATAATTTGTTTATTAATTGGGTATTCAACAATAGACTACCGACTTAATTCAGTAATCACTATTATCAAATATTCAAACCGGTTTTCAGTTGCATTTTTCCAAAAATTTTCTTTTCATGTGATACATATCATTATTCGTGACATGAAATTACTTGACCGGCAATCAAACATTCATTCCAATACACATTCAGTAACAGTAGGATTGCACTGAAGTTGATGTTTTTTTCTTCAAAAGTCTAAATTTTTTTACAAGACTAAGATTACACAAAAGGAATCATTCACTATCAATAAATTTCAAATGTTAAAATGCACATTCAGACATTCAATCACAGCACTTGATGCGATTTTGATTTCAACTAATCAGATTACAAAGATGAACAGTTTACGATCATCTAAAAAATTATAAAAGGTGACAAAATGCTTTTTCTTGATCACTTGAGCACACACTTGCAAAACAACTTCATCAATCAACGAAACATAAATGTTTCATTCACACCCTACAATTTTTTTTAGAAATGGATGGTAGGCAATCTAAATTGCCGTAGGCTTCATGTCAACCCTATTTAATTATCTATTCACTTTACACAAAAATCAAGACTTTAAATGACAGTATTCTCACTACTTTTGTGTTTCTTATACCATGCTACATCACTGATATTTTCACACAATAACACACTGTAAATTACTAACGTACATGTTAAACGCATCTCCAAATTTTGTGTTGGTTATTATTGTAAATATTATCTTCGCATAAATGTGTATACAATATTCTTACATTTTCCTTGTTGTTATTATAACCAGTGTTACCTACGGACACTCTGAGGGGGGAGCTATGTGGAGATCGGCCTGACAAGCCTATTTTATAAATAGTTTTTAATGTCATTTTTATTTATTTTGTCAATTTCTCACTGTATGTACATTTGTCATTAAATGACTGTACGTGTTGTTTAAGTGAATGACTTCGAACACACTTTCCGTTGTATAACTGCATAGCGTGACATACTGTGACTTGGCAATAATTACATTGCTACATACGCATCCCTCGTTCTATTTTCGTTCTTGATTGAGTTAACTGAAATCTAAATCAAATATTATTTACATTTATAGAATGTGAGTGGGAATATACCATATCCTACATTGGATTACACTACTGGAGAGTTCGTCAACACGATTGGAATAACCAAGCATTTATAATTGTGAATTTACTGTACCAAACTAAATCTGAACACGCTTGCATTTGATGAACTTAAGTAAATTCCCAATTTTCATTGTATTTGTAACAGTTAACTGGTATATATTAATATTACTATTGATGTTTAATAACTTTGTTGATACTTTTCAAGTTTAGACATTGTCTGGGCCACCACAATAGTAGCAGTATGTGTGCAGTTTACATTTGCAGAATACACATTTAATGATATCATCAATTTTGAGACATTTTATTTGCTTATCTAATACAAAGGAAATGAATATTCCACTTGTTGAAATCATGAGTCAATTGAAGCTAGATCACCATGTGATTGCGTGGTAAGTGCTTTAGCCTACTAAAGTAAGCCGCTCTCTGATTCCCTATTTTAAGCTGTTCTAAATTGTGTAAATCTCATACGTTGAACTGTCAGTGTTGAATAAACCTACAATTGGTCATTCGATAAACTACCAATGCGTATAAATGTCCATGAAAGTGGTAGTCAATAGACTTTGTTTGAAAAAACGGTAAGGGAAAGATGATAAAATATCAAATTATAGTATCTAGTTGTTTAATTGTAATTGGTGTAAATAAAAGAAAAAAAAACTGAGAACTTACCTGATATCCATTAAGTGGTTATTTTAACGTTATTAGATAATATATCTTTCGGGTGACAAAAACATTCTTTGTCCGAACATTAGACAACTCTTTATACTTTGTGATAATAATTCCTCGATCATCTATGTGGTTTGCGCTACTTATATTGACATAAGTAGTATATGATGTGAGTCGTGAACAGAATATCTGGCAGCAGAGAGACAAGAGGATGGAACAGTAAAGAATGGAAGCAGAATGCGATTTGTATGAAAATGCAAGAACAATGAAGTGTGAGTCATTTTGAGACGATTGATGGACATTTTGCAAATTACGTATTTACTATTTGATTGCTAGATTTTATTAACAAATACGGTGATTTTGTGTTAAATACACTCGATTGTCATCGCTGATGTTATGTTCACTACATCTATACAATTTGATGATTTCTGTGAATGTTTTGATGATTTATGGACTTGAATCATTTGAGAAAGTGTTATAGGAGGCAGAAGGTTTTCTATTAGTCGTAAATTTCATCACAACTGTAGTAAAAGATGAAGTTTGTTGTTAAAATTGCTCAGTGAATTTCGGTTCATTGATATGATGAAACTATTCAATAGTGAGCTGTGAACATACCTACTCTACATTGTAAGAGGATCACATTTAGATATGTAATTATTTGATAAAGACTCCAGATCCTAGATTTAATGCTTGATGAGATGATTATTTACGTGTTACATTTAAACATGAGATCGCTATTCATCGTTTTCTGATCTTAACCGAATATCTAACCAATATGATGATATAAACAAGAAAATGTAACTTATAAATCTAACAATAAAACAAAATAAAATAATTGAATTCATGAGTTAATTGAATCTAGATCATCATAGAAAAGTTGAATCACTATATGACCGTCTCGTCCTAATATGTTGACTCCTCAGTAGTGTGAATCAACGATCCTGACTTGTCAGATTCATTTTAGATAGATTGACCAGGAATGAATTTATCATTATAATTGTCAGTTGTGTCATTTCATTACTGGCTATTTTTACATTCCTTATTGGTTTATTATATATTCAAAGAAAATGTAAATATATTGAATAGTTTAATCATCATTATTTACGTAAAAAATGTAAATTTACATTGACAAGAACATCTTACAATAGAAATGAAAGAAGGTTATGAGAATAAACTCTTTTTTGGTGTGTTTTTTTGTGTGTGTATGGGGTGTAGATAACAATGAATGTTCACATTTTTTGCTTGCATTTTTCCATTAGTGCTTAGGACTGTAATTGATTAGTCTCTTGTTGATATATGTGCATCCTGTGAGGAGTGTTTCAATATTGCCTTAAATCACAAGCTTTATAATCAAAGATGGATATCAGGTGATTTTAATATTCATCCCATTGCACAAACAGGCGGCTATCAGGATTCAGTACCTGATTTTTACAACGCGATAGAGTTTCAAGCGAACGGTACTGGGTTCGAGTCCCAAACTAAACATCGATTCATGCAGGTACATTTAGCTGACGAATCTCATTTGGGAAGAAACACACATCCTGGATTCCGCTGATAGCTATTATCCATCTTCGCCTAACAAATTATAGTGCGATTTTTTGGTTTTTATAATTGAACACTATTTATTCTAAAAATAATTCTGTTTTCAAAAGGAACTAGAATATCTGAAAGCTGAGCAAGAATTAGTAAACCATAGAGTTCAAATATGCAGATCATTGAAGGAACTTCACCAATGGTGATGAAATCACGTCGCACTTTGTCGAAAATCGATAGAGTCTAATACTACTATTAGCGAATATTTTAATCATACTGTTGTTGATATTTAAGACTGAATTTTAATCAATCTTTCTTGGTATATATTAATCTTGTCGGAATTTTTTCGATAAAGTCTCTGCGAAAAATTATTTAGAAAAGCTAATTACAAATAGTAGTTGAGTCCAGGAGTACTATTTCAGACGTCGTCAGTTGTATGTACATGTATTTCATAGCAAGTATTCTCAATCAATAAGTAAGTGACAATCTAAACTCAGATATTCTATAAATAAACCATTATTGTTTAGACAAAAAGATAATTGGTTCAAGTTCAGATGTCAATAACTGCACTAGGATGCGAGTGCATTTAGCTAGCGAATCCTAAACTGGACGAGACAGTAGTCTTAAATTTCACTAAGGTGTCATTACCAAGGTTTGATTTGATAATTTCGAATAAATTGAGCATTGGGTTGATTGTTATAAATAAAAATAATATATTTGTAATATCCCAATTTTCTACTCATTGGGATATTACAAATATATTATTTTTATTTATTTAAATTTCACTAAGTTGTATAATGATCACTCCTCGATAAACGCTATGATACATGATTTAGTTCCTAAATGTTCGACAGTAAATACACTCCGCTCTGAAGTTTTGTAGATAAGATAGTTGGATACTTTACAGCAGTGGACTTGTCAGAAGCTATACAAAATTCTCTTATTGATGATGATCATTTCAATGTAATTAATAATAAAGAAATGAATCAACCACTCAATCAACCTTATTTGGTAGGTATTTTAAGGAAATATTTTAATCTACTTATATTGTATAAGTAGTTGTGAAATTAATTATAAAACAAATGGTATTGTATAATACAAAGCAGACTTGAAGTAAAATGATTGATTAAGAATCTCACATTTTTGATTGATAAATCAATCCAATTAAGACAAACATTTTACACATATATCAGGAACTAACTGTTAGATTTAAATTCATCACCAATGGAATGGATGGTTTTGTGGACATTTAATACAAGAATTTTGAACTATCAATCTGTAATGAACGGGAACATAGTCGAGGATAACCAAATGGCTATTAAAACAGCATTACAGAATCTCTTAATAAAATCTGAAAGCCACACTGTAAATACTTCAGTTACAAAATGCCAATCGAATATTTCACACTAGATTTTTCCTTTTTCTTTCTACACTAATTATCCTCTGTCCTCGTTCTCTTCTCTTCAGTCTGCGTAACCTTCTGTCGACAGGCATTTCACTTTAGATTGATCATACTTATATTTGTCGACACCGGTAGCACACACCACAAATCAAGCCTTAGTTGTAATGCTGAAGTATTTAATTGGTATGCTAAACGTGAAGTATTCTGAAGTGTGATAACAATTATTATTGTTAAATATGACGTGAATAAGTGATACTCTATTCATCTTAATATTTAAGTGGTTGAAATATATTCAGCTTTAATTAGATGTAAACAATAAATACTTGACAATCTGTTTTCTATTTTCTTTTGAACGGTATTTAGAATGATCACCTAGTTCCTATGAATGTACTTGATGATTACGTAACAAGTAATCCTATTTTACATGGACAACAATCAACTTTACATGAGACATTTTGTTGTGAATGTAAAAGTAAATGTTCAGCGAATATTTAACACATGATTATATTCTAATGATTGGTGATTTTGATGAAATGGTATATTGTATTTTTCAGTGAAAATAAGTATCGACTTATGTATAAGATGAAAAGTAACATTGTTCACTATGGATTATCGGAAAAATAGAGTCTCCCTATGTTCGCTGTGTGACAGTTTCTCTTTAATGCTATTGCACAATAGTTGTGCAATGAAGCCAATTTATCGTAGTGCGATATATAAAACTTTGGATCCAGACCTAAGGGTATAAAAGGTTTTCCTTCGATGCGTGACCCTGATATTCCAAGTTCGATCTGTGGTGGTTTCAAGAATAAGTGTTGTTGAGGAATTCCATACCACGAGAAAATCGGCATCTAAAACTTCCTGATGTAATTAGTTATCTGACTATTATTAGTTTTTAACATAAACCACGAAATTTCTTGATGTTATATTTTACTGAAGAAAGTATTTACGTCGAGAGAAAACACTTGTCTGCTTATGTAGAATACTAGTTGGGAAACGTTTTATAACTTAGAATTGAGCACTCCTAGACAGATCGACTTCTACAGGTGTATCAATTGTCGATGTAGGAATTTCAAAAAGCCAATGGTTAAGAATTCTGAAAGGGTGAATGAAGAGCGTTTAGAACTGCTTCAGAGTACGATTGAGTATGGAAACGAAAGCTGCTAAATGTTGTTTATGATAATGTCATGTATTTATAACAGATCACGTGAACTTAAGTTTGTTCACAATTAATTCTATCGAGTCATTTTATTAACTTATCAAGGGACTGAGTCATCCTAACAACAACTTATCTATATCAGTGTATCTTTATTACTATTGCGAATGTATGAACATATATGCCTGAATATTGCTAACGGTCTTCGCATTTATTCACTCTGCTAGTCTTACCACTAACCACTTATTTGATTCGATGACTCATTCATTTCACTTTGTACATATATTTTCATGTTATTCATATTCACTGCTCTCGCTCTTTCTCTCGCACATACTCTCGTTCGGTTGATTGTACTTGCTTACTCATAGTTACTCACTCGCTAGATTGCTTGCATGCCTTTCGGCACAACTCTTCTATGCTTGTTTAACGCATCCGTAAATTTGTATATGTGTGTATGGGCTCGCAATAAACGTTATCAACGCTTCGTATTCGCCTTCTGTTTACTACACCGTTAGTGCGTTATATAGAACGGTTATCAAGACAAATTTTATACGACGTTTAAGGATTATACCGACAATCACATATTACATTGCCATTATTTTATTTAAACATAATTCACAATAGTAAGGAGAATCAAGAAGAGATCTAGTTAATAAATACTCTAAACAGATGGATCAGAAATGTATTATCAGCTGATGCACCGTTGTCAGTAGACTGAGTTTGTCTTCTACACTGGACTTGAAAATTCCATGTGAAGGCTTACTATGTGACACACTTGGGTGCTTTCCTCAATGTGAACCCTATACACTTCCGGCGTTTATTTTTTTATCTTTTCGTCCGCTGAAATCTGGTTTGTCCTCTCACACAGTAGGTTATTACTAATGGTGTCTTGCAAACGAGCACGAAGTATTTTGCTTAGGCAACTGGTAATCAACACTTGTATCTTCTGGATGATGGCTTACGTCGTTCTCCAAGTTTCCGCCTCATACGGTAGAACTATTTTGACACGTGTATTGAAAATGTTGACCTTAATGTTAGTTGACAGTTGTTTTGACTTCCAGATGTTCTTCATTTATAAATAAGCTGCTCTTTCTTTGCAGGTCCACGGCTTCACGTCTGCATCAAATCTACCGTAACCATAAATTATGCTGTCCGGATTTGTGAAGGTATTTACACATTTAAAAGCTTCTCCTTCAAGTGTCATGTGATTATTGCATGCTGAACATTTGATTTGATATCGGGATTTGATTCATCTGAAATATTTTCCGCTTTCAACTCATTCGAATTTAGTATACTTTATTTGGTCTAGTAGCAATTACTTGTGAGTTGCATCACCTAGAGAAATTGGATGAGTTCATCCGTCATAGTGATTGATATAAAATGGAACACAGAAAGTGATGTGGATTTAATCTCAAGGATGATTCACCACAGTCTCATGGACGGATATACACAGGAAGTAATAACTAGCCGAGTCTCAAATAATCAGGATTATTAAATGAGCGATCCATAGATTGATAAACTGAGGAAGTGATAGCTAGATGATTCTGTGAGGAATCAACAACTAAACTCATTTGAAATTAGACTGTGAATGACTACAGTGTTTATTCATAGCTGGAGCAAGACCTTCTATGAACTGACTGTCGAGAGATTTGTTTTCACTTCATTTTGTGTATAGAAAGTAGTAATCGTTTGAAAAATGAGAATTTCACTCATCTTTTTTCTGTACGTGTGACTGATTGTCAGTCATATAAACAAGTTATTATTGGAAAGCGATGTTCTTTATTCTTAATAAGATTCATATTACGCCCACTATACATAATAGATGATATAAAATAATACCATATTATTTGATTAATGAGATGACGTGAGGTGACTGACGACGACAAAGTATAATCATTGATATTTCTGTACATAACTGAGGTCAACAGAAATATGTTTTTGTTAATTAAATGATCAGATAACTTACACTGAGATTAAAGAAGTAATAATATATTTTACTTTAGATTTTTCACATAATGTAACAGAAATGATAGAATTTGGTGTAATGTTATAGTGGATCAAGGGAATTGGACAGAATTCCCAATTTTTCAAACCTTATTCATAAATGCACAGTATTCGAAAGCGATTGCATCAGTAGGCGAATTAGAGGAAGTTGATCCAACGAGATACATCTTTAAGATGGAACATTTCAATTCCGAGTGCGTGCAACGGTTTTCGTAGTTGTGCTTTGCAGTATATTTTTGCAAGATGTCAATTTTCGTGAGATCAACACCACGCGCCGTTTTTACTTTATTTGTTATCTTCGATCAATCCGTCACTAAACATCATTCTCCGTTGTTGAATTTTCTTACGTTTCTCAATCTTTATATTGAAAGAATGATATTGTCTGACAGTGTAGTTCAGTGCATGCGTATCCCCTGTATTTAGACTCATCGTTTTCCCCTATTTCTTATCTTTGAACAATCCGTCACTCAACATCATTCTCCATTGTTGAATTATCTCACTGGATTGCAGTACGGTTGGCTTCAAACGCCATCAAGTTATCCACTTGGCTTCTGAGACCTGATAGCCACTTGCTTGTACAATATAAAATATCTTGAAATTTATTTTGTATTGCCTGTTTTAGACTTCTTAATAAGTGACTGATCAATTACAGATTTAACATTAGTGGGAAGTGTCAAACGAACAATACAAAACGAATATTTATAATGGTAATTAAATAATTAGACAATTAGTCGAATAATCTACTTTGCTTGAAAGAAGGCACTAAATGAACCAACACAGAAAACGCAAAAAGTTAAATGTAGAAAAATAAAATGAACAAGCTATAATCCAGGGAATGATAACTGTGAGTTGGAAAGTGATAAAATATAGAATGAATAAATAATCAAAATATTTAAATAGGAAGATCATTATTTCACTTCGTAGCAGTAAAGAGGAAACAATCTCAATATATAACAGTGAGGAAATTGTATTACAAAAGATTAACCATTGTATATATTTTGATTTTTGTTGTCATATGTGATCAGATAGTTATTTATAATAGAGGTGTATCATCAAGTATTATATCTACTGCAGTCAAACAAGTGGTGAGTATCCCACAGGATGTAGTCTGTTCACCAGATAGTGAACACAAAGTTCTAAGTTCATTACTTAATAATATTCCCCACATTCTTCCAGGATGACTTGCGTGTGGAGTATTATAGTGCGTTCTTTGTTCCAACTGGTCATTTCTTTGGCCACTCCGGCAATAGAAGTTGTGACGCCTTTTCTAATTCAACACAGTTAATTCCTCTTTCAGTGTTTATCTTCTTTGGTAAAACTCTGCATGTTAAAAATCCCCCCCCACATACACTGGATGGCGTGACCATTGAAGAACTCGATGTCTCTGGTCTGCTAAACAAGCCTGACATAAGTAAATCCATGTGGTCCTATGAATTTCATCCTAGTCTATTGAAGGAATTATTTAACTTCGTTGCAAACCCTTTATGTATAAGCTTTAATTTATCCGTAAAACAGGATTGTTTACCGAAAGATTGGAAGAACGCCATAGTAAGTCATGTCGTAAAACCGCTACGAAACGTTAACCTGGGAATTACCGACCTGTTAACTTAACTAGTGTGGTTGTTAAGATCTTGGAAAAGATTATTCGGAAGGAGCTATTTAAGTACCTTGATGAAAACCGGATCCTTTCCCAGAACCAGCACGGTTTCAGAATGAGATATTCTTGACTCACCAACTTATTAGTCGTTCGTGAATGCTGGTGCGCTCTTAAGGACCGAAAGTCATCTGTCGACGTAGGAAACATTGATTTCAGAAAAGCTTTTGACAAAGTTCCGCAGAACCGGCTGTTATATAAGCTAAGAAATGTCGGAATTGAACGGAATCTATTGATGTGGATATAAGACTTCCTAGTTGGGCGCCAACATAGAATACGGGTGAACTTGAAGTTATACAGCTGGGAAACTGTGCTTACTAGATATTCGGGTCTTGAATGCCACGTTTTAATACAGAGTCATACTTACGTATTCTGCTTCAAACTAAAGCAGCAGGGTTCATAGTTGATGGCACGTAAATCCATTGTGATGGCCTTATTTATTTGCCGATGAAGTTGATTCTGTCACCTACATATGTCTTTCAGCGTGACGTTGTATTAAGTATGTAGTTTAATGCTACAATGGAGCCAGTCTAAAAGTAGATTTTAGTCATGTCTTTTAGTTCTATTCCTTTCACCATTTATCTCATCAATTTAACTGACAGTACAGTGGCTTGCGTTTCGAGACGTGGAACACTAACAAATTTCTAAGAGGTTATTCTGGATGTGCTATAGCTCGTTATACTTGCATTATATTGCATCCCAATATAGGACAGATATTCATAAGCGCTTCCTGAAGCATGTAATAAGAGATGTAACGGAATCCGTCACTTATCATGCGATTCGATTTTCAAACATTGTGGTATCCTTGGGGCTCTGATATCTGCAGTTCCATCTAACCAACTTTCCCACCTGGAGCGCAACTCCTCATCATTCATTTCATCCCATCCGTAGTTTTCAAGGTTCAGCTGTTGCGGAATTTCTGTAGGCGTAGGTGATAGAGGTGTTCAAATCCAAAGCGGTTAATATAAAGGTGATGCACATGACAGGATGTCTCTCTTAGTAGACGGACGTTCTGGGAGGTTCACGTCAAATGTGAAACAATGGAATCGCATGTAATAACAAAGTCCTGAATTCTTGTGTGTGGGATCCATCGAGCCCGGTATACAAATCAAATTTCCTGACTTATCATCCAAAGAAACTTCATTCGGAGCAGCCTTAACGTAAGAGACCATTTTGTGTTATTCTGCAGCTCTACAGTTTCTACTGCGACAAGACAATCGTCCACGAAAACATTTTCTTGAAGTGTGGCTTGTACGTTTTCATCTAGTAAGTCTCGGTGATATAAGGCTGTACACATTAAAGCACAGGTAGCATGGGTAGTCAGTCGAAAAGGCAGCTCCGGTTTCAAAACGCACGGGAAGATGCAAATGGACGATTGAAGGCTATATTTATGAACTACGTAAATGCTTCATAACTTGTTGTAATAAATACCACTTGTTATACATCAAACAATAAAATATCGTCTCCCAGTAAACTGAATTTCAATAGACAGTTATTTTAATATATGACGAGGAAAGGATATGATTTTCTCCCGATATTTCTACGGACATGACTTATAAATTACAACATTTGTTAGTGCACAACATGCTCCCTAACTTGTTAAGTTTATAGTTGTTATTAGGTAGACTCGTAGAGCTCTTGCTGTAAACGATGACCTTGAGCTGACTCGCAAGTTTGTTACAGACGTCGGAAGTTCCATAGCTGTGGCCTTAGAGCAAGATTCTAAAGAAAAAAAGGAAGAAGAAACAGAAGGGCAGCAATGCACTTAAATATGAACACCGAACGTCTACACCAGAGCCCGAATTTGACTCAAGGGTTATAGTGGCGGTATGCATACTCCTGATGTCGAATTTTGAGCTACTAATATAGTTTTTACCGATGAACTTTATTTTGATATCTGTAGCACATCCAGCACCCTTCTTGATGACTCGATCACAGCGGAAGATCTCATAGGTGTCTATTTTTCGATGTGTTCCTGGTATCGGAGGACAGTCAACGTCCCTTTATCAAAACAAGTTAAGGGTTATTTAAAAGTGATATAGTGAGTAGGTGAGTTATCTTACTTTGTACAGATCGAGTGTTGATTAACATTAGTGTCAGGTACGGTGACTGTCAGTCCAGTAGGAGGGTATAATGTGAACTCAGTGGATATTCTGTTTTGCAATGAAAAAAGGAAGAATTGAGAGTGATGACTTCATATTGATGAGCGTTTTGTTTGTTACCAATAGGGTTAATGCGAGAAGAGTAGTTGAGTGTTGTTCCAGTGAAAGAAGTGTGTTTAAGAGTGAAAGGTATTGAGATTATTGGAGTTTACATCAAAGATTATAAGGTCTTTATGGTTACATAGAGACCTGTTACGAGTGTCTACCAGGTGGTCAGCTTGTGTATATTGAGTTGGGGGATGGAGTATATGTCTGGGTGAGTAGTCACGATCTACATCATTGTGCTGACTATTGTAGGCAAGCTTACATGTACTCCGTGGATCGTTATTAAGGATGCCTGATTGTAAAATTGTTGGGTGTTTATGGTCGGCTTCACTGTTTAAATAATGCTCACAACATGTGATGCTTTTGCTTGGACTGACAAATGATGTCTGCTCAAACGGTATGTGACTGCTCTTATTAATATCCACAAGCGAGATACGAGGTGGTGATATGTCTTGTCCAAGTAAACGGTGCATGATTAGAGTAACTGAGGGAAGAACAGATTAGGATGCGAACTGATCAGTTTGTTTATTGGGTATCACATTAGTCGCCTTGGCGAATGATTTAGATCTTTTGCTGGTGCTATAGACATCAGGAGAGATTATTTAATTTTTTAGGGGAAAAATTTTAACGTTAATTTGTGATTGTGTAGTGACAGCTATTATATTAAGCCCATATATCTTATCTTAACTTTCGGACATCCCATTCTATTCATTCTACTTGAGTCATATTTTGACCTTATCAATTATTCGCTTATCAGTCTTGACTGTTTTTACATGAGCCTATATGTGTGTTAACCTGACGTTTAATAAAGTGGACAGCGACAGTTATAATTTAATTTAATGGACGTGTAAAGTTCCATGGCAGGATCACATTCAGTATTAAATAAGAGCAAACATATTAACGTTAATGAGGTGTCAAGTTGATAGAACCGTGTCAGTGACGAATCATTTATCGCAACCTTTGGATGGTCGTTGTTGGCATGACGGGAACGATTTCCGGCCATTTCAAGAAGGCGTCAACAACTAATAGACAGGTGATTCCATTAACTGGGCCTGCAAAACCGACATGTATCGTGGTCCAGGGAAACTCGGACCGTGGACATGTGAACGGCTGTACTTACGCGTTAAACCTGACCGCTTGGTTACACTGTTTGAACTTGCCTACTAAATACACGATGTGTTGGTCCATGAGGGGCCAATAAGCAAGGCTTCTGGCGATGGATTTCATTCGTTTTATATCAAAATGTCCACTGTGGAATTGCTTTAGCTTCTTTGATCTTAATGACTTTGGCACCACTACTCTATCTCCAAACATCAAGCATTCATTTACGACACACAATGAGTCCAGACGGTGGTAAAGCTGCTTCAAGTCACAATCGAGTCCAACTGACGGCCAGCAATTGATAACGTATATCTTCGCTCTCTTTATGACGGAGTCGCTCTTGGATGCAGATTGTATTTCAGCTGCTGAAACTGGCACAGCACGAACGGCGGTTAGCAGGTAACATCGCGCGACATCCTCTGTCATCAGACAGGCAAATACTGTATCTTCGTTAACCATATGGTATCCGCCGACAAGTCGTGACATGGCGTAAGCCTGACCAAACTGTTGAATGCGCCGGCACTGAATGTCGACATCATAACTCGAAATTATCAAAGCTCATCTCCGAAGATCGTTTGCAGTATTGACTGGAACAACAGATTTCGAACCAAAAATTGTGAGAAGATGTTTGTGATCGGTGAGAATAGTAAATCTTTGACCGTACAAGAATTTGTGGAAATGGCTTTCTACAAACACAAAGGCTAGAGCTTCCTTCTCCATTTGACTATTCTTTCTTTTCGCTGAAGGTAATGTGCGAGATGCGTACATAATTGCTTTCTCTGTTGCATCCGAAAACTGATGTGAGATGACAGCAACGATTCCAAATTCTAAAGCGTCCGCGGCGACAATGATAGTCATGGAGGGATCGTAGTGTGTCAGTCATAGTTCAAAGCATTCGATTGTTTTCAGCTTGCAAAATCCTGCTTCACAATCGTTAGTCCAGTTCAAGCTGGTATACTTGTTCAGAAGATGACTTAGCTGAGCTCGTGTTTCATGCATCGACGGAACGAAAGCTGAGTAGTAGCTAATTAATCCAAGCAAAAGATCGTAGTTCAGAGATTTTAAGTTTATGTTTTCAGGATCTGGTTTGCGATCTGTGGCATCAAAGATCAATCAAAATTATTTAACTCACTTCAAGAAAAGCTGGCATTTTTCTTGGAGTGATCGGAATCTGATATCGCTGACACGTTGTAGTACAACTGTCGTAAGTTCTAGAAGCTGTTCCAACGATGTGAAAACAATTAAGATATCATCGAGATAAGTTGCGATCACCGGGATACCCGATTGAATTGTACCCATTAGTTGACGAAACATAGATGGAGCTGTTTTGACGCCAAATGGTAGGCGATTGTATTGAAACAAGCCATGATGAGCATTTATGTTAAGTAAATCTCTTTAGTCCTCAGCCACTTCCAGCTATAGATAGGCATCCAGCTTCGCAAAGAACTTCTCACCCCCTAACATCGTGAACAAATCTGCAGGGACTGGTAGTTGGTAATGGTGATGTCTCAGAGCTGTGGAAAAATCTGCGCATACTTGAATTTTGCCATTAGCCTTTTTAATAAACACAAGGGGTGCTGCTCAGGCAGAATAAGAAACAGGTGTAATGAATCCCTGTAGTTGAAATCGGTTAAGTTCTTCGTTAACTTTTGGTAATGCTGCGTACGGTAGACAGGTTTAGCTCCAAGTTTCAATCGAAGTGCTGCTTTCATAGCAGTGCGCTGACCCAATGTAGGCTAGAAAATGTTTGAAAACTCCGTTATTAGTTCTTTAGATTATGCTGCAGGTTCATGAGATTGTTTCACCAGATAGCACTCGGTGCCTAACGGAACGTCATCTAAATGTAGCCGGTCAAGTAGATTCAGATCAGTTGGTGTGATGTAACATATCCCGGTAAACGTCGAAACGTGAAAAGACACTTTACAATCTAGTTGTTCGAACAAACGTAGACAATCATCGCGTGCAGTAAGAGGCTTCTGTGTTGTTGGCACCGTGCGTGGTCTCCCGACTCTGATTCAATACTTTCGTGAGGGAATCGTTATGTCAGATGCAGTGTCTATTTGCAATTTAAACTGGCGCTCATTATAATTAAGAGTAATAAATTTCCTCTCACCTGTGGTGGAGTTCTCACAGCTTGTTATTAGACTCAATGAATTCGTGTTAGATCTATGCAAAGTCTTTCTGGTACCTTTGAAGCTGCACGGCTTTTTGTTCGACAAAAACAATATTTATGACCCACCGCATTACATTTCCTGCACTGATGTTGCTTATATGGCAGCTTCAAACAAAACGCCATGCACCGCAGTGCGAGCATGATGCCGGAGGATTTGTTTTTGTCAGTTGACCTGAACTTCACGTTGCGTGGGCAGATTTACGTGAGTTGGGTGATTGTTCTACTACATGAACTTCGGTACTATCTTAATCACCACGCTCGACTAACGTTGTGTCACTCTGCAGATTGATTAGCTGTTGATATTCGTTTGCAATATCATTAAGAGTTAGTTTTGTGTGTTGTTCCAATCGACTTAGCTAGCCTGTTCTAATGTCACTGAACTTCTGTGACTGAATGCCGCAGAAGAGAATGAGAGATTTAAATTGATCTTCAGTAAGCGATTTTAACCGGAAGCTTTCGCATTCTCTGATGACGATATTCACATGTATGAGGAAATCAGTATCTTCGTTCATAGTCGGCTTCAAACATTGAGTAGTTGGGAGTTGTCTACAAAGTGTTGGTTCAATGACTGAACATTGTACGAGAATAAGCGATCACGTGGGTTAAGAGGCATATTTAGGCTGTAATACCTATCTTGTTCACCAGGACTCAACCTTTGAAGCACAAAGCGGACCTTCTAAGGATCATCCTGATTAGCAAAGCCAAATGTGAGTAAGTCTACTTAAGATCGAAACCACATATCAAACATGATATTGAATCCCGGATCGTAATTAAACTCGTAGATACTTTTAGGGGTACCATAAACTGATGATGCAGTAGTATTAGCATTAGAACTGCTTGGCTGAGTATTAGACGTAAGCTGTGTATCTGCTAACATTTGAATAAGTTTCATCTGCTGCTCAAGTAATATTTCAAGTTTAGAATGATCCATCTTTCCGAAGCCATTAAAATAAAGAACCGCCGATTAATGTTTGACCACGATCTTTAACTTTGAAGCATTGGACAGCCATTTCACCCCAGTATGAGATAAGTCAACTGTGCATATTCACACGTTCAAGAATCGGACTCAGGACCTTCAGTCTCGTACGCGCGAACGCTTAGTCTTTAGATCAAAAAGCCTGAAACTTACTTCAATTCAATACGACAGCAAGAGAAGCATCAGTTAAAATTTTTTGAACCGAATTAGGCTTAGTGAATGATCTTGAAATATTGTCTGTGACCTGAAGAAAATAAAGCTAATATAAGTGTTCCCAACGCCTAAGAAGGTAATACTTAATTCTCATATTGCAAAATTGAGAAATATCAATGTGTGTGCTGCTGATATCAATGGATGTATGTAGTTGGTGTCATCATTCGAAGATGAAGTACTTGTCATCAGGAGAGTGAGAAGATAGACAGAAAGAGAACAAAAACAATGAAAAATTGTTGCGAAATTGAAGAAACTGTTTAATCTGATATGATTGATTCATATGTTAAAAATGAGGTATTTCCAGCATGGTTCTGAAATATTAATTATGTGTATTTTTGTGTTCAAATATATTCGACAGTGCAGATTTTGTGTACTAGTTCATAAAAACATAATTTCTGATCACACGAGGAGTGTTAAGTACGTCAAGTTTGTGCGTAAACTGTAATGACATTTATCAACCACCATAAAACCTGAATTCACGGTTCCTTCCAACAGCCTTCAAACAACGAACATTAACTAATATATCTCCTCGATGAAATTATCTAAAAATAAGAATTTGAAATTTTCGAGACATGGCATACTTGAAACGCTATATAATATTCAACTACGAATGCTTCCATACAAAAAGTTCCATTTCAATTCTGTTGGAAAATGAAGGTAAATTTCAATATAATTTGATATGTGAAGATGTATTCGAACTCATTTGAGATTTGACAACTTCCACTAAACGATGATTACCTGCTCATCTAGCCTGTTGCTCTCAATCGAGAAATGTCCAACGACTAGCATTCTCCAACGCAATCTGACCTTGGTTTTTATTTATAATTCGGTCAAATTTCTGTTCATTGTTGTCATGTTTGTCTTCGTTTCTTGTAATATTGTGTGACCTAGTCGTCATCTTCTACTTTGGCCTTGAAGAGTTTAAAAGAATGTTTGCATTGTCACGCAATTTTATGCTTTCCTCAATGTGTGTCCTATCCACTTCCAGCACTTCTTCCTACGTTGGAATCTGGTTTGTTACCTCCTATAGTAGTTTGTTGCTGATCAGCGGATTGGGAAGTATTGTGCGTGAACAGCTGTTAATAAACACTTGTATCTTCTGTACGATGGCTGTCGTACTTCTGGAGGATTTCGCCACATACAGTAGAACTTTTTTGATATTTGTATTGAAAATTCTGACTTTGGTGTTGGTTGACAATAGTTTTGGGTTGCAGATGTTCAACGGTTGTAAATATGTTGCCCTTGTTCAATTGTTAGTGGACTACAATTGTTTGTCAGGTTCGTCTGCGCTGCTCGATATCGAATGAGTTCAGTGAGGCTAGTCAATTGCAGAGTTCCGCAAAATGCTCTGAACACTTGTTTCGCTGTTCTTCAATTTTGGTCAATACTTTGCCTTCTTTACTTTCATGTGGTTGTTCTGGTTTACGATAATTTCTAGCGAGCTTCTTAGTTCTGTCATACAATGGACTCATGTTTCATTTTTCTGAGGCCTTCTGCGCCTTCATTGGTAGATCTTCTACACAGTTTTGTTTATAGTCTTTGAGAGTCCTCTTTACTTGTTTGTGTGATTCTGTGTATTCAGCTTTTGCCTTAAATTTCTCTGCTCTTGTACAACTGATATTGACTGCTGTCTTCTTGTTCCTCATTTTTTGAATCCTACTCAGTATATCGACAGTGATCCATTCCTTGTGATGGTGCTTCTTGTGCCCGGGAACCTCATGACACGTTGTAGTGATTACCTCCTTCACCACTTTTCAGTTGTTATTTGAGGCTGATCTCAATCTATTGAGAAGAACGTGAAAAGGCGGAAACCATTTGCTGAGTTTGCTCGGTATCCCGAAGAAAGGCCGCACTAAACGTTTGTGATGTTGTCCGCTTCGATGTCCAGTTCTTATTGAGATTTAGTTCCTTCATTACGACCAGCAAGTAATGCTCGGAGTATATATCAGCTCTTCTCATGATTTTCACATCCTACATCGTCTTCCTGAACGTTTCGTTGCTGCAAATATAGTCAACTGGGTTCTGTGTAGTGTGAAATCCGTCGAAATCCATATGCTATGCATTTGCTCTTATGTAAGAATATGATGCCGCCTACGTTCGGCTTGTTTAGAGCACTAAGGTTTCCAAATCTCTAACCACTTTCTTTCAATTTTCTCATCGTCCATGTCGTCTCATTATGTCTTCACATCCGGTGTTGTTCAATTTAAATTAGTTATTTGAGATACTCTTCAGAATGGACAAGACCTTCGTATGCATTTCTGAACGATTGACTGTCACCTATTGTTTAATTAGTCAATGAATACATCATTGTAAAAGTTGGTTGCCTCACATCTTTGTATGTAGTTCAATGTGATGCTCTATTTCCTTGTTTTGAGAGAGGCTTTGATGATCATTGGTCTATGAGATTCACATAAGTGCTTTTTGTGTTTATCCGGATAGCATCAATGCAACCGCTCGTGTATGTGGAGCATTTTGTTCTGCATGGCAGGAATATAACAGCAGCTTTCTTGAAGCTAGACTTTGGTGTCCAAACTGTGTCTAATATGTAACACTGATTGTTAACACCTAATGATTGTATCTTTTCACTTCGTCTGAAATTTGGCTGACTCTCCTGGTCTCCTACATTGTACGGAAAAATTCAACGAACCTGAATTAACGGTCACCTGAATGTCGGAAGAGGCATCAGTTTCGCGAATTTCAAAGGTTCTCAGCTTTCATCATGAGATGTCATAGGTGAAACAAGACCTTCTGTGAATTGACAGCCAAAATATTGGTTTTCACTTCATTTTGTTTACTCTCTACAAAAACGAGAATTTCACTCATACTTTCTCTGTGTGTATGTGATTGTCAGTCACACAAACACATTATTATAAAGCGATGCTTTTCTTATTCTCATTGGATGACTGACTCAACTGTCACTATGCTTAAGAGGATTTAAGTGACTTTCAGTCAACAGTAACTGGATGAGATGTGAAAGAACGTAAATAGAAATATACGTCGATCACTTTGTCAACACACAGTTTCAAATGAACCACAGCCTACGGTAGTAAGAAAACCGAAATCCGATATCAGTTCTCAGACGCTGCATCCCATATTTTTACCAAGTTCCTAATATGCTCTCTTAGTTTAATTATTATTAAACGATATAGAGACTACAATTAGCATGATCCTTCACAGTCTCATCGATCAATATACACTGAACGAAATAACTAGTCGAGTCTCGAAAAATCGGTATTTTGAATGGCTCTCCCATAGATTGATAAATTAAGAACGTGTAAACTAGATACTCCGATGAAAAAAACCCACAAAAGTTATTTGAAATTAGACGTAATTTGTTAAAGTGTTTATACATAAATGACTAGACATTAAATATTGGTATTCATTCATTGTACTTTTAGCGACGTAGTAATCTATTGTAGAATGACAATGTCACTCATACTTACATTGAGTGTATAGAGGGATGTCAGTCAATAAGACACAACGTTTAATTAGAAAGCTATGTTTTCTAACTCTAAATAATATTCATATCACGCTCACTATACATAATAAAGAACATAGAATATCATATTATTTGATCAATGAGATGGAATGCGGTGATAGACAACAACAAAATATAATCACTGATATTCCTGTAAACAACTGAGGTCAACAGAAATATGTTTTTGCTAGGAAAAAGGTCAGATTATTTACACTAAGATAAGATTTTACTTTGAAAACACTATAGGATGTAGCAAGAATGATAGAACGTTGTTGCATGTTATTTTTATTTCTGAAAATCGAACGACATTCACAATTTTATAGATCAAATTCTCAGGTGCATCTATTTGAAAGTCCTTTGCATCATTAGGTTGATTGTAGAAATTCGTTCGAAATGTATCTTCCGCCCGGAATTTTCTATTTCCGAGTGTGTGTAACCGTCGTCATATTTGTGCTTTTGTGACCCTAATATTTTCGACGCCCTTACCACTTCAATGGCGAGTGATCGATGTATTTTTAACATAACAACCAAGTTTTACATATTTCCTTCGTTCTGTGAATAACACATTTATTTGAAAACATGTCTGTTTTGTAAAATAGCTCTGAAACGGTATGCGGAATTGTTCATCAATATTTACTGTGAATAACTTGTAATTTATCTGGTACATTACAGCGTCTTGTGTGTGGTTGGTATTTCATATTGAATTTCCATTTTTATGTAAAAAATACATGAATATTAACATGCGACTTCCAGCAATCTTTAAGCGTACAAAAAATTAACATCCATTTATATTGTGACTGTCTCAACTATAGAATTACATAATTGTATGATGGATTTGAAATACCATTAAAACAGAGAAATGAATAATTCATGCGTGTGATAGTGGAATAAATTGAGGAAATAAGTAATGTAGAATCTCACGCGAATTAGTCTGTGATTCTGGCTGAACATGAGGATAAAATGCCGTGGAATATGAAAATTTTCTAATAAGTCGTAGTAGATTGGGCAGCATCGATTAGCATTTAATGTATTCGGATTCACACACATTGAGTATATGTAGGATGAAAATAATCCAGCCGCAAAATGATAACTATGTTGATGTGTGAAATTCATTGTTGTACTGAAATTTATACTAATGGTGAAATGAGAGGTCAGTGAACGATTTTGTGCGCGTCAGAAATAGGTGCATTGAGTGTGTATTAGAAGAATAACCAGAAGAGCACAATGTGATTATGGTGACGAGATATACGGAGTTGTTCTCCGTTTTGTTACTGAAGTTTAACGTAGTTTATGTCGTTTGAGCGATATCCGCGCGACCTCATTTGTTACCAAACCGTACTAATGTGGTATAAATATACCAACAAATAAGATAATTCCTGACGGCTGGGCAAACGTGACTTTCATGTGGCGAACAAGTGTGCGTCTTTGAAATGTCAGCTCTAAAACGCATGTTCTGCCGTACACTGTTTCGGAAATAGTATATTAATTGAAGTAATCTGAAAACGTTTATGGTTAATGGTATGCTGTTTTATACGTGCACGAAATAATAAGATGAACGCAATCGTTATTTATCGGCTAGTAATGTGGCGTCGAATATTTGTTACGATAGTTATAATTTCACAAACAAGCGAGATATTAATTAAACCATTTATGTGATGAATGGTCCAGAACGTTATAAAAATGATCAATCCATTCCAAAGTCTTATGATAATTGAAGGCATTTACAGATATAATTGAAGATCATGCGGAACGAGAAAGTGAATGAAATCTAAACAAAATCACCTAGAAAGAGGGCAAAATGACATGAAAGAAAATTGGAGCGGACACTCTTAGAGCAGAATAACACGTCGGGTGATAATGTGACATTAATGTGATGATGAGACTGTGATAATTAAGTGAATCATAATGGAATAGTTGACTAGATAGATCAGTGAGCAGAAGCGACAACAGGACAAATTATTGATAAGATAAAACCATTTGCGCATGTCCTGTCGTGTTGCACAGGCTTCGCTGAGTTTGTCAGATCGGAGATTGAGCTGTCTTTGCTGATTTTGTTATTCTAACGTGTGGATTGTGGAAGTTGATTCATCGACGTTGTTGGTTGCGTTAGGTCCGTTGTTCGTGAGCTCACCATTTTACAGGCCCTATATCTGACTCCATTTGGAACATTTCTGATTGCTATTGAGATTTACAAGTCGAGAATGGATTCCGAATAAGTTTCCTTCATGCAATCACCGATGCAGATAAACGACCGAATAAACGAAGTAAAATGACGCGCATTGAAGTATACATGTAAGACAACTTCACTTAACCAATTTTTGACCAATAATAATAGTCAGATATGTGATAGGTAGGGTAAACAGTGCAAGAACACACAATCATACATATACAGTCAGGATTATTAGGCGAATAACAAACAAGTTCAAAATGTGACTCAAGAACGGTGAATAAATTGGCTTGTTTAGACGCTAGAATAAACCTTTCAACCGAAATTCTACACAAAGTAGATTTCTGAAGGATAATGAATGATGTGGATGATGTACTTACACATCTTGAAGCAAAATTGTAGAAATCGATTATAGTGAAAAATGACGGTGCCATTTTGTTCATTTGTTGTTCAACGTTTGACAGTGAAACCATTTGAATGTTGTTGTTGCGTAATGAAATGAATCAAAATCGAAATGTCTGTATCTGTCGTTCAGTATTCGCTGCATTAATTTAGAGATTTTCTATGCACAACTGCTGCATCAACATAATGTTGTATTTTTAGTCAGTTCGTGGTTGTTATTCACTAAGTGTTGGCAAAGGAGTGGTTTTGCTGAAGATGTTCTGATCATCATTCTTCAAATAGAAACGAATTACTGCAATGCTCTTTATTAAAATAAACATTTAAAAATAGAATGCAACACCTGTGACAGTGATAAGCTATAATTTGTTACGTACAACTGATATTATGTTGCGATTTCGAAAGTTTGTCACATGTTACAACATTGTATCACTTGTAATTGTCGTGAATTCTGTCTGCTTCTTTCACGCTTTCATATATATATATATATATATATATATATATATATATATATATATATATATATATATATATATATTGATTTATTCGCGTATGACATATTATTATTCATCAACATATCTTCAGAGAATGCTATGTTAAACCCTCTTCAAACTTCATCTGTACGTTTTCTTGCTTTTTTGTTATGACATTTACGATCAGCGATTATCAGTGATTATCCGCTAACTGATTCATGAGACAATTTACGGCGATTAATGGCTTACAAATTATTATGTACGATTTATCTCGAACAGTGCAACAAAATGACAGCCACTTTTGAACACCTTTTGTGGACATTTTCGGACATTTCATCTTTCAGTTGAATTTAAAAGAGGATCAGGAACGCTGATCAAGTGCTAGGCAAGAAGATGATGTTCGTTTGACGATGGAAGAAAATGCAATCAGACTTCAAAACTGACAAATCGGACTTATCAGTAAGAGATATATTGCAAAAGTTGTTAAAGGAAACTTTGAACCCCATTCACATTTCTCAAAGAGATTAAACCTTATTCAGACTATGAACAATAAATTAGACTCTTTTAGTAATGACACCTGTGTGTAATAAATTTTGCATTCATCGATATCCGTTATCTTTTTCTTTGATAAAAGCGAACATGTCAATTCTGAACTGAGCGTATTATTCACTATAATCTTTCTTACTGAACATGAACTCCATTCATACTCAATACCATTCAGGTGATATGGACCGAATTGTTTCTCAACCTTGAAAAGTTTTCAAATGCTGTTCATATGAAAAACATTAGTTTCCGAGACATCTAAGCAGAATGGCTTTACGAAGAACGAACGATAAATAATCTACATAATACTGAATAAATTTTATCAACCTTGAAATATTTACTCAACCTGTTTATATGAAGAACTTTATGTTTTCATTGACATTACATTAGAATTGTCTTATGAGAAATTGACATTGATTTTAAGGTATCAGTTCACTATTCCATTAACTATTGCTTCCGTGGATACGATGAACTGAACAAACACCAAAGTGAACTTTAATCAAACCCTAATGAATAAACTACATTATTACCTAAAAATACTGCGACTACATGTATTGACAATGAATAATAATAATTTTATATTAGGCCAGACATTAGTGTATGATTGAAAACAACTCTGATGTTCATGATTTCTCAAAATAAAGCAACAGCCGTTTATTCTATCACAGAATGTGATACTCGTTAAAGCAGTATTTTGGTTACTGTCAACATTCTTTTGCAGCGCAAAATTCACCATCACACTGCCAACAAGTACGTTCTGCAATTATAACGAAATAATGAATAGTTTTGGCTTCTTCGGCTGAAATTAGTATTCACTTGCGAAAGTGTAGACTGTTAATCATTCAACAGTAATTGACTCATTACATTTAGTGTGAAGACATTCAGGTCCACTTCTCCCTGATTAATACGAAACGTTCTGTCTATTTTGATCGCTAGATCTATTTGAAGCCAACGGTACAATATGCCAGTAAAATGAGCTTATTTGTGACTGTTTGGAGGTTACAATCCCAAGTTCAACGATGATGAAGTCGTCTGACGGGATTTATTTCATTAAACATAATTCAGATGCAAAAATGCAAATTAAGATATCCAAACAAAATAGGTTTTGTTACTTGAATTTTAACCTATCAAATCAAAGCAATGCACCATTGGTAAACAGTTCACAAATCATTACAAGTAAAATAGTGTTTGTTCGTGAAAATATGAGCACACATTTAGACCTACATTAAAATTCCCCCACTTAGTTTAATCTAATGCCAATTATTTCCAATATATTTTTGATCAATAGAGGCCTTGGGATTTCAACCAACAGTGGATTAGTGTCAGCCTTTAGAGTACAACAGCTAGAAGTATATTGCATTACGATGACTGTTAAACAATGGTTATATTATTTTGTGAAAGGTGATGTTTTTAATGGTCAATTTGGATCGTCGAATAAGAAACGAACAAACAAACACTTGAAAAATTTATATAAGCACGACATGGTGTAACAACAATTATTAACGTTGTGAACATAAAAATGAGGTGAGTGTTGACTGTACAGTCGAAGCAAATGAGTGTGTTATAAGAACTTTGATTTGTTTCAATGAAATAAGGCTGTCTATTTTTATCTGAACCATTCCAGGCATATCTCTGCAACTGGCTACTTTTTACTGCTCTATTTGATCATCGTATTAAATTATGAATTCTTCGACTGCCTTCGCATTTGCACAAAACCTGAACAGCCGAACTATAAAAAGCTGATTTTTGAGAATGAGTCTTATGAATATGTAAGTAATCAGTCAGGTTACAATAAATATATTCAGTCTTATCTCTTTAATTATTCCCAGATAATCCGGTCTTATCAGCCTCCTCCAGTTGTTACAGGCAAATTTGTAATATTGAATGCTCAAAAAGTGAGTTGACTAAATTTTGCAATTCATATGTTTGCTTAAAATCAGGAGATATCTGCAAGATTCTCGTTTAAGTTTTATGGTGTTGAAGTCAAAGATTTCCAAATATTAGAAGGTGGTAAGAGAATCATTTTTATCGAACTAAAGTTGTTACGGAGTTTTGTTTATTCACATTTCATTCTGTGGATCAATTTTGCTCCAATTTCTGTAGTGAATTAGTTTTATGCTTTTTTTAGCATTCAAAACGTCTACTGATATCTTAATTCGTTCATGTTGTAAGCACTTTAAAGCTTTACGGAAATTTAGTTACGGTCCATGAAACTCTTTTTGTATCCAGTTAATTTAAAAGTCTTGAATTCATTCTCTGCACATTGTCAACTAAATTACATGTTTTCATTCGATACACACAGGCACAATTTCACTGAGCGGCCAAGGTTTTACGGTAAATATCATTCCTTATGTGATAGACGGTTTTATTGATAAGACAGAATTTTTGGATAAGCGTGAGTACTTCTATTATCCAGTGATAATTTGTTTTGCCTTTCATTTATCACTATTATATTGCATGAATGATTCAATATTTGATCTGGTTATATTTCGGGAGCTGATCAATACACAGTGAGTAAAATGCTTCTGTGAATTGATGTCCTTAAATGTGTTTACAACACGTATTTATTACTGTCAAGTGAACATAATGGTTCACTTGTAAATAAACGCAAACCGATTGAGTAGAAATAATAAATCGAACGAATGAAACTGAACTCATGTACAACAATAAACGATGTTGTGTAAGAAATCATTTTGGATTAATAAATCACATAGAATATCAAATTATATTTAATGACGTTCAAATTTTTTCTGTAACTTACTTCATAAAGAAGTAATGTTTGCTAGTCTCTATCTTTGGACCACTGTGTATTCATCACATTCATCACAATTATGACAGACGATAAAAAATTACCATAAACAGTGCACTGGTATAACATGATTGATTCGACTCGGAATAACTAGAACATCAAAATGAAGTTCACTCATTTTGTTCAGTTATCGGATTTTGTGACAATAAAGTTGAATTTCTGGATCATAATAATTGGTTTAATTGTGGGAACACTGCTCGATCAGAATAACGTAATCTCAGGAAATGATTTCGCACGTGTATTGTCGTTTACATATTACCGGTCTATTAGATTGTCTGAAGCTTTTAAAATCAACGCTTCGGAAGTAAAATATTCTTATCAGTTGGTTGGATTGAAACATTCATCATATCGTTGAAATAATTATTAGTCTCCTTGCTACTCTCATTTAACTAAACCAGTTTACTTAAATCTTGAAAGAAAGATGATAACTCGTGTCCAAACTCATTTCCTTTCGATATTCATTATACATATATATAAAAACACAAATATTTTCACTTTCATCATTTCAGGGGATTTATTAGCCGTCAGGAATTTTTATTATCCAAAAGCTGATGGTAAAAGTATGTATCCACAAAATGATTATTTGCTAACACATGAAATATTTAAACACTTACATCAACATCCGCAGTACCTGCTTACACATTTTATGTTAATTTTAAATCAATAAATGCTATTCCAAAACTGACAAGTAATAATGCGTAACCATCCCATAAAACTGGGAAGAGGGAATTATGTGTGGAATCCAACGACTGTTTGAACACATTGATTGTGTCGTGAAGGACAGTTGACATAATCAGGAGCATACTAGATTTGTCGTGCAATAAATAAATCCGTATGAATAAATTAGGTCATAAATTTATGTTGCTTGTGGATAAACAAATGCTCAGATACATCGTCGTCAACAAGCCCTAATGCTGCTTGATCAGAAGTCTGCATGCTGAAATAAGTAAATTTGTGTTACTCACAACACAGTCATTCATAAAAATTATTCAATCGAATTAAGAAATCACCAACACGAATATTCTGAAGCTATTCATATTCCATCGTTACCAAACCAATGCGTTGCATAACCGACTACGTTACTAAGTTCTATTTGTAAACAAACAAACCATAGCTAATGCCATGTGTACTTAAGGTTGATTTTTTCATGGGTAATTATAGATTATTGAGCAAATGTCAAAACCTCCTCAACTATCAGATTTAACTGGAAGCTATACGATTTATTATTTCAATATGATAACAAGGTTGTTATCTCACATTTATATTGAAGGATGCATGCTTGCTTCATTTACACGACGATTATATTTATTATGAATTTTATTAAAGACCTTTGAGATAACGAAGAAAATACCTGCCTAAAAGTGATCCATTTGCACGTAGGCACATATAATTTTGCATCCAACAATGACTTGCTAATCACTAAATCCTAAAAATCCAAATAAAAAAAGTCTTCTGTTTGCAGTTACTGAAGCCATTATAACTAATCTGATACATCCGAATGAAAAGATATCAATCTATTGTGAGAACGTAAGTTGCACATTTGAATAGTAACGTAGTGTTGTTTCATGTATTTCAAATTATTATCTTACTTTGCGCAAATCAACACTGTCGAATGCATCAAGATACACTAAAATACTAAAGAAGAATTTTTTTAACATGCACACAGACCAGATAACCTTATTATTAACTCCGCAATTACACACAGAATCAGTTATTATTTTTGAAATGATGGATAGAAGTGAGTACATTAACACGATTCCTCCACAACTGATGTGAGTGAGATTATCCTCGAAGACTAGATGAGGCACACTCCTGAGGAAAGTAAGGAGAACAGTGTGCTTACTGTGTAACCAGTTGTCCTTGTGCATAGTGATGTGAATGACGACACATTCCTTCAGTGATTGGTTGACTTTGATAAAAGTGGGTGTGTGTTGACAGCTGTTAACTCAGACTTCCGTTACTTCTTTTCAGGTATCTAGGGTACATGGAAATAGTGAAACCCGATTGAGAATTGATGGATATATTCGGTGCGAAAAAGAAGGTATCAAATATTATTTACATTCTGATTTACACCGACCTACACAAGCAGTCATGTGATAACCTAACATTAACTTCTTTATAGAGCCTTTGATCAACACGTCAATACGGAAATTTGCTGTATTCTATCAAAATGATCTAATATATCTTTCTCATTGTTTACATTATTCATTAGTTTTGTGTAAAAACAGATTGGTCAAAGTGTTGAAAAAAAATCGTGTGAAATGATACATGAATGTTTCTGGTAAAATCATTGTCCAAGCACTGCTGTTTATTGAAAATTCGACATGGATGATGTGCTTACACGTCTTGAAGAAAATTTTAATATCTTTCTTACACCTGTCACTCCTCGTGAAGGAGCATAAGCCGCTCACCAGCATTCTCCATCCAACCCTGTCCGAGGCAATCCTTTCTAGCTCCGTCCATTTGTAATTCATCGTTTTCATATCTGCTTCTATTATCCGACGCAATGTGTTTATTGACCTTCCTCTTTTTTGCTTCCCTTCAGGATTCCAAATTAGCGCTTGCCTCGTTATGCAGTTTGACGATTTGCGTAATGTATGTTCTATCCATTTCCATCGTCTTATCTAGTTTCTTCTTGAGATGGAAGTTGGTTTGTTCTCTCCCACAGAAAGCTAATGCCGATGGTATCCGGCCAATGGATGTTGAGTATCTTGCGAAGACAGCTATTTATATATACTTGTACCTACTTGATTGTGGTTGTTGTAGTTCTCCAAGTTTCAGCTTCATACAGTAGAACTGCCTTGACGTTGGTATTAAAGATTCTCACTTTGATATTGGTTGAAAGTTGTTTTGAGTTCCATATGTTCTTTAACTGTATGAATGCTGTCCTTGCTTTGCCAATCCTTGCCATTACGTCGGCATCTGAACCTCCTTGTTCATCGTTGATGTTCATCGTTACTGAAGCCATTATAACTAATCTGATACATCCGAATGAAAAGATATCAATCTATTGTGAGAACGTAAATTGCACATTTGAATAGTAACGTAGTGTTGTTTCATGTATTTCAAATTATTATCTTACTTTGCGCAAATCAACACTGTCGAATGCATCAAGATACACTAAAATACTAAAGAAGAATTTTTTTAACATGCACACAGACCAGATAACCTTATTATTAACTCCGCAATTACACACAGAATCAGTTATTATTTTTGAAATGATGGATAGAAGTGAGTACATTAACACGATTCCTCCACAACTGATGTGAGTGAGATTATCCTCGAAGACTAGATGAGGCACACTCCTGAGGAAAGTAAGGAGAACAGTGTGCTTACTGTGTAACCAGTTGTCCTTGTGCATAGTGATGTGAATGACGACACATTCCTTCAGTGATTGGTTGACTTTGATAAAAGTGGGTGTGTGTTGACAGCTGTTAACTCAGACTTCCGTTACTTCTTTTCAGGTATCTAGGGTACATGGAAATAGTGAAACCCGATTGAGAATTGATGGATATATTCGGTGCGAAAAAGAAGGTATCAAATATTATTTACATTCTGATTTACACCGACCTACACAAGCAGTCATGTGATAACCTAACATTAACTTCTTTATAGAGCCTTTGATCAACACGTCAATACGGAAATTTGCTGTATTCTATCAAAATGATCTAATATATCTTCCTCATTGTTTACATTATTCATTAGTTTTGTGTAAAAACAGATTGGTCAAAGTGTTGAAAAAAAATCGTGTGAAATGATACATGAATGTTTCTGGTAAAATCATTGTCCAAGCACTGCTGTTTATTGAAAATTCGACATGGATGATGTGCTTACACGTCTTGAAGAAAATTTTAATATCTTTCTTACACCTGTCACTCCTCGTGAAGGAGCATAAGCCGCTCACCAGCATTCTCCATCCAACCCTGTCCGAGGCAATCCTTTCTAGCTCCGTCCATTTGTAATTCATCGTTTTCATATCTGCTTCTATTATCCGACGCAATGTGTTTATTGACCTTCCTCTTTTTTGCTTCCCTTCAGGATTCCAAATTAGCGCTTGCCTCGTTATGCAGTTTGACGATTTGCGTAATGTATGTTCTATCCATTTCCATCGTCTTATCTAGTTTCTTCTTGAGATGGAAGTTGGTTTGTTCTCTCCCACAGAAAGCTAATGCCGATGGTATCCGGCCAATGGATGTTGAGTATCTTGCGAAGACAGCTATTTATATATACTTGTACCTACTTGATTGTGGTTGTTGTAGTTCTCCAAGTTTCAGCTTCATACAGTAGAACTGCCTTGACGTTGGTATTAAAGATTCTCACTTTGATATTGGTTGAAAGTTGTTTTGAGTTCCATATGTTCTTTAACTGTATGAATGCTGTCCTTGCTTTGCCAATCCTTGCCATTACGTCGGCATCTGAACCTCCTTGTTCATCGTTGATGTTCATCGTTACTGAAGCCATTATAACTAATCTGATACATCCGAATGAAAAGATATCAATCTATTGTGAGAACGTAAATTGCACATTTGAATAGTAACGTAGTGTTGTTTCATGTATTTCAAATTATTATCTTACTTTGCGCAAATCAACACTGTCGAATGCATCAAGATACACTAAAATACTAAAGAAGAATTTTTTTAACATGCACACAGACCAGATAACCTTATTATTAACTCCGCAATTACACACAGAATCAGTTATTATTTTTGAAATGATGGATAGAAGTGAGTACATTAACACGATTCCTCCACAACTGATGTGAGTGAGATTATCCTCGAAGACTAGATGAGGCACACTCCTGAGGAAAGTAAGGAGAACAGTGTGCTTACTGTGTAACCAGTTGTCCTTGTGCATAGTGATGTGAATGACGACACATTCCTTCAGTGATTGGTTGACTTTGATAAAAGTGGGTGTGTGTTGACAGCTGTTAACTCAGACTTCCGTTACTTCTTTTCAGGTATCTAGGGTACATGGAAATAGTGAAACCCGATTGAGAATTGATGGATATATTCGGTGCGAAAAAGAAGGTATCAAATATTATTTACATTCTGATTTACACCGACCTACACAAGCAGTCATGTGATAACCTAACATTAACTTCTTTATAGAGCCTTTGATCAACACGTCAATACGGAAATTTGCTGTATTCTATCAAAATGATCTAATATATCTTCCTCATTGTTTACATTATTCATTAGTTTTGTGTAAAAACAGATTGGTCAAAGTGTTGAAAAAAAATCGTGTGAAATGATACATGAATGTTTCTGGTAAAATCATTGTCCAAGCACTGCTGTTTATTGAAAATTCGACATGGATGATGTGCTTACACGTCTTGAAGAAAATTTTAATATCTTTCTTACACCTGTCACTCCTCGTGAAGGAGCATAAGCCGCTCACCAGCATTCTCCATCCAACCCTGTCCGAGGCAATCCTTTCTAGCTCCGTCCATTTGTAATTCATCGTTTTCATATCTGCTTCTATTATCCGACGCAATGTGTTTATTGACCTTCCTCTTTTTTGCTTCCCTTCAGGATTCCAAATTAGCGCTTGCCTCGTTATGCAGTTTGACGATTTGCGTAATGTATGTTCTATCCATTTCCATCGTCTTATCTAGTTTCTTCTTGAGATGGAAGTTGGTTTGTTCTCTCCCACAGAAAGCTAATGCCGATGGTATCCGGCCAATGGATGTTGAGTATCTTGCGAAGACAGCTATTTATATATACTTGTACCTACTTGATTGTGGTTGTTGTAGTTCTCCAAGTTTCAGCTTCATACAGTAGAACTGCCTTGACGTTGGTATTAAAGATTCTCACTTTGATATTGGTTGAAAGTTGTTTTGAGTTCCATATGTTCTTTAACTGTATGAATGCTGTCCTTGCTTTGCCAATCCTTGCCATTACGTCGGCATCTGAACCTCCTTGTTCATCGTTGATGCTTACAAAGTATGCGAAAGACTACATTTTCCAGAGTTTCGCCATCAAGAGTGATTGGATTGTTGTTTTCCGCTTTGAATTTGAGGACTTGGGTTTTCCCTTTGTGTATGCTGGGGCCTACTGATTCAGAGACTGCTGCTACACTGGCTGTCTTCATCTGCATCTGTTCGTGTGTACGTGATAGGAGGGCTACGTCATCTACGAAGTCCAAATCGTCTAATTGATTTCGAGCTGTCCATTGAATTCCGTGTTTTCCTTCAGATGTCGAGGTCTTCATAATCCAGTCGACCACCAGAAGAAAGAGGAAGGGAGAGAGTAAGCAGCCTTGTCTGACTCCGGTTTTTACTTGGAATGCATCTGTCAGCTGTCCTCCATGCACGACTTTACACTGTAGTCCGTCGTATGAGTTCCGGATAATGTTGACAATCTTCTCAGGAAGTTTAATATCTTATGTGATATTCAAGGTTTTAACTAGTGCTGACGAAAGCGCGTGTTTTGATCAAATCTTTTGAACAGTGAACCACTGAATTCATCTGAATTTACATCAAGTTTTGTGTCTATATTTGAGCAACCTTCATCCTTGTTAGTGTAACAAATAGGAATAACGTTGTTCTGATGAAATCGTATAGATGTTGTTTCTTTTTTACATGCTGAATTCCGTAAACATTGAGTCTCACGATCCACGTCTACTGACGCACGCCTAACCTGATATGCTGAGTAATATAACTATAGTGTGTGAATATATTCAACATGGATGTTCAGAGAATTCGGTCTCATTCTTAAACAGTCGCTAGCTAAACAAAATCTCACTTGCTTTCTTCTGTTTAATTTCTTTCACAAGTTGTGCAACAAACTGGAATAAATGTACCTGAAAAATGGATACAAAATGGAACGTTAGTGGAGTATGAAGCTTTCGAGGGTATGTTAAACCTTATTGTGTCAGAAATGATTATTTTTGCAGTTGAATACATCAATTGTTTTTGAAAAAATTGAAAATGTGATGAGCGATCTCACTAAACA
This sequence comes from Schistosoma margrebowiei, assembly GCA_944470205.2. Taxonomy (NCBI): domain Eukaryota; kingdom Metazoa; phylum Platyhelminthes; class Trematoda; order Strigeidida; family Schistosomatidae; genus Schistosoma; species Schistosoma margrebowiei. Next base: position 20,228,400 of record OX104027.1, read on the forward strand.
TGTAGAAGAAATTTGGTTACTACTATTATGAAATCACGCTATTCTATACGTGGATTCTCTGTCGATTATTGAAAATGATGAAGAATGGAAGTTCTTTACTTATTTAAAATTCACTTAACCGTACATAATGTTGCAAAACGATATATGAGATAATACAAGTCAGTTAGTTGATTGTGGATTGACTTAGAAGTGTCCATAGTTTTTGAACTTGGTACATGTGATATTGAATTTTCTTGAGTTGCTAAAATCACGGAAAGGTGTCCTGAAATTGTAATTAACTTGAAAAAAATTGCATACTTTCCAAAATATATACGTCATTCTAATCATTCGATAAATTGTACGTGTAGACAAGTCAGATGTTCAGATTTCCATATACCATATTCAGCAGATACTTGTACAGTATCAAAAATACTGAAAATTTTCATGTCCAGTAAGTACTTCTTTTCTCATTGACTTGTATGATGAGTGGTCACAAACACTCTTTACTTCGTCATGTGTTGGATTATTGAAAAAACATCACTATGACTAAAAAATCATTCAATAATCTAATGTTCAGATTGACTCCAATATTTGGTTAATAAAATATAAATCACTATCGATTCATGATCTAGGTAGTGTGACGTGCTGAACAAAAGCATACACTGTATAATGCGATAACATAATTTGAGACATTACATAACGATACGTCGACTGAAGTCTCTTCCAGAAAAATGTCAAGGACGAATTGAAAATCAGTGTCATTCGTCCTTTGTTTTTCAATCGAATTAGCATAATTATAGGTGAATTTATTGTCTGAAAAGAACTGACTTTCTTGCACGGATTTCAAAATAGTCAGTGTGAGTTAGTTGAAAATGTAATTTACTAGTTTACACATGTTTATTCGGTATACAAGAAACGTTTTCATCATCAGACTGATATCAATGAATGAAACGCTGAACCACGTGACAGCATAGTGTATACATTTCTGAATGAGAACAGTCATCAAAATCTACCAAATGCACACGTAAATACTCGTCGTTGAACATCCAACATAGTTTCATTCAGTTTAGAGCTGTTGTCGTGAAATGCGAATGACAGTATGAACGAGTTCTCTTTCTCATGAATATGTACATTGAGTAATCACGCACACTTTTCACTTTATCATGCGGTAGGGTGTTAAATGACCGCCTCGACAACTAAGAGAATATATATTATTTCTTATGGATGTATTTTCATTCAAAGCCAAAATGTTGTCGTATATTGGGGATTTCGACGGAAGTGTGCGCGACGTGATGACAAATTCCTCGTGAACGAAATATTTGACCAACTTCGAAATCATCACTACATTATCGAGTCATAGTTATGTGTTTTGTAATTCACCTGTCTTCCTTCCTTCGAAGATTGTCCAAAACATAATTCGAGTGAAGCATGTCAAGATGCAACAACATCGAATGAAACATGTATTAGGTGTGAAACAGCCAACATGTGCGTTACCAGCAATGATAAGAATATTCATGAATTTAAAGTAAATGCTTGCAAGGTTAAAGTAAGTAATTGATAGATTTCACACATTGTTTACAACATCACCATATTCTAAATTGTCAATCTCTTTACTCGGAAACACACTTCCTTGTTGCAAACAGTTAGGTTATTGTATACGTTGATGATGTTTAATCAAATTTGAGTACGATGCTATGTTTCATTGTGGACATTCAACAATCAATAGAAGCGTGGTTCAACGCTTATGCTTGGAAAACTGTTAACTCTTCCGCTCATAGAATGTGTAGTGTCCAATATGAAGCCGTCAGCATGCAAAAATCGAATCACAAATGACGGAGAGGATTTGTAAGATGTAAAAAGCTTAATATATTTTGGCAGCATCATTGATGAACAGGGTGGATCTGATGCAGATGTGAAGGCTCGGATCGCCAAAGCAAGAGCAGCACATTTACAACTCAGAAACATATGGAACTCAAAGCAACTTTCAACCAACACCAAGTTCAGGATTTTCAATACGAACGTCAAGACAGTTCTACTGTATGGAGCAGAAACTTGGAGAACTATGAATGTCATGATCCAGAAAATACGGGTGTTTATTATCTTCGTATCCGGTAGACAGACACTATTAGCATCAACTTACTATGTGAGAGAACAAGCCAGATCCTATCAGATGTATAAAACATGAAGAAACGCTGGAATTGGATAGAACACACATTGAAGAAAGCACCTAACCGCGTCACAAAACAAGCCCTCACATGAGATTCTCAAGGTCAACGGAAAAGAGGAAGACCAAAGAACATATTTCACCCGGAAATGTAGATAGACATGAGAGAAATGAACATAAATTGGGTGGAAGTAGAAAAGAAGACCTAGGACAGAGTGTGTCGGAGAATGCTGGTCGTCGGCCTATGCTCCCTTGTGAGTAAGAGGCGTAAATAAGTAAGTGATATGAAACATTCTGTATGTGTGAATTGTAACAAAATGCCGATGAGATCAGTTTAAATGATGAAGGATAATCTGTCATAAATTCTGCAACATGTTTGGAAAGTGAAAGTTCGTGAACTCTTATTGTTGAATTTCATAACAGATATTCCTGATACTCTGTTGATCAATTTGTATTCTGGATGGATTGCTTCAGTAAAGCCGTCAGTTATTATTTTGTTAATAATTATTTAGATTGTGATAAGCTGAACCATCCGGGAAAGAAATTTCATCGCACAAATAAGTTATCAGTTAGTTGTAGGGTAATGTGTGATCATCTCATTGACCGTCAAATCAGTAGCAGATATCATAAGTCTTTATTCATTGATCACATAGTGCAAATGTAAATTATGTAACTAATTGTTGAATTCACTTGTGTCATCAATACTGACAATGGTGTATAATGAATGATGAAATATTTGATATTTGATTATATTTCCACTGTTTATTTCTTCTGAAGATCTCGACTGTCAATGTTCTTACTGAACAAACAACTCTAGCAACTACTGAAACTGATTTGAAGAAGACTAGTGGAAGCACTGAATCACATTTGGTAAATATTTGATATTTTGTAATCATTATACTATTTCGTAATTTTCAGAACATGACTACACATACAACTGAAGACATTGAGAAAAGAAAATCACTGCAATATGTGTACATCGTTGTACCATTAGTTATATCTTTCCTTATTGTATGCATAGGTTGTGGCATTCGGCTATGGTGCTACTGAAGGAATAGAGTTTATCTATAGTCCTCACAATAGCTTCTCAACTGTTTTCATTATGTTGACTTTGTTAATTTCAATTTGTATTTTAGTAAACACACTTTGTAGTTTGTTAATCATTTCACTACATTGAAGATTGTTTCACGGAACTCCATGTCACATTAATGATTGTTTACTTAATGACAGATGTCGCTTTGTTAGTATAATAGTAAAATATAATTTCTTGTACTAATGTCATTATTTTCATTCAACAGAAAAATAGATAATTTCACAAGAGGTTAAAATATTGCACTTTTCAATCAACAGTATAGTGTATACGTGATTATGTGACAATTGAAATCAGCCAAGTGTTTGTTGTAAATGTCAATTTTGTTAAAGTCTCGATACTGAGAAATCTCATTCGAAATTGACGTCGTTCATTGTTTTAAACTAAACTGTGGAAATGAGGCATCAATATTAAACGAGGCACTTCAATCCTTCGTAATTTGACTTCAAACTGTTGATCGAAATCTGGTTGACAGACTGTTGTTAATGAGGTGTTATGAATTTGTTGAATATGAAATAATTTTAGAGGGTCCAGCTGATACTCAAGTCGGAATGTAAAAAGTTGGAAATGTGAATGATGAACTAGTAACAGTTCTGCCGTAGCATTGGTAATAAGATGAGAGATTTGAAAGAAGAAAACACCAAAGTGTTTGCGTCAATGACTGGTCACATTATCAAACAACATTTGGCTAATACTCAGTCTCATTCTCATGGATTTATGAGAAACTAGTCTACTGTGAAATTATCCGTTTTGTTAATTATCATACTTTTTGTCCCTCCAGTTTAAATAAATGTTTTTAAATTGATTAGTTTCACACTTAACTTTTTATCCAACGTTAATTTTAAAAAGAATAATTCGTTCACGCAACATTTTTCACTGATGTTTTGAATGGAATAATACCTCCTGTAAGATCTATTCTGAAGGTTTTGTGTGCGTGTGTGAGCATCCCTCCATGTATACATTTGTAGTTTGTTCCAATTGATTCCTTTAGTTTTACATTTTGTTATTCTTTTTGATTCCATTTCGGTTGGTCATATTTGTATTTTATTATATTTTTCACTTTTCTAACGATTTCAGTAAGTTTCCATGTTTTTTCTTGAACTCCATTTATGTTGTGTTCACGTGATACTAAGTCTTGTCAGCAGCCATGTTGATTTGCATTTGTTTGTTCCTCCTTTTGATTGTGTTGCTTGTATTGACTAGAATTGTACATTTTTGATTGTGAATTGTGGCACACTTTCAGAATTGGAAACACGCTGTGTTATAAAGCAACCAAATATTATTTTTTGAACGAATCTCTGCATGATTTAGCCAGACAGGTTGGAATAAAATTGAATTGTTGCGATTGATAATTTTCACGCATTCTTTATCAACTTCCTTACTTATTGTAATTTATATTTGATTCATTGAACAATTATTGGCTGAATAGCTGGTTGGTCATATTTGTTAAGTTGTAGGGTACATTTAAATTTATAATGAATTTCAGAACCATCATTTTACCCAATCACATTGTTTTGCTTTCAACCGGATATCCAACCCATCTAGACAGTTATTCTTTAGTCCAAATATTAGTTTGGATCTAACACCTGTAAGAATTTTTACGGTAATTAAAATGAAGAATCTTTCAAATTATTAAAACAAAATTCATGTATCAGAAAATTTACAAAGTTGTAGAAGGTTTTTAACGTCATTCAGTTTTCTCTTAATGGAGTGTTAGCGTTAATAATGAATTCGAATGATGGAAAATATATGAGACTTTTCTTCTTCCAACTAAACTTTAAACAGCATTATAATATTGTCAGAGTGGGAATCCGTTGAGATTGCAGTAGTTTCAACATTGGGATTCATGAGTATTATACTAACTGGCCTTCCAGTGATTCCAGGATTTTAAAGGTGGTCTGGCCCAGTTTGATACACGGTTTCAAGCATTGTCGTGTTCACCATATTAGTTTAATTTCGCATCACCCGAGAGAAACCTCCCATGTTTTATTCTGTGCAACGCACCCAGTGTATGTAAATCTATAAGAAGTGTCACAAAACAGGAATCACAAACAAGACGTATCCTTATCATAAACAATGAATTTAGTTGAACAATACAACTGAGATGGTGTTTATTCATGGATGACGTAAGACCATATATGAATTGACAACCAGAAGATTGTTTTTCGCTTCATCTTATTTTTTAGAAAAATAGTCAAACTTTGTAAAATGAGAATTTCACTCATCTTTGATCTTCGTATGTCGGTGACTGTCAGCCAAATGAAGAACATATTATTAGAAAGCGAAGATGTTTTATTCTAAGAATGATTTTACACCCACACCGCGCGCTACGGACTGGACGTTACTTTCACGTCGAGTTTTTTAGTTTTATTTTTCAAAGATTCTCGCAGAGATGGATTAATGGAAGATAACCCAAATCTTAACTACTAACATATAAACTGTGAATTCCATGCCATATGATAAGTTCTGAGTTTAACTTACGGTATTTATGACCATATTCATGCAATAATTCATAATTATATAATTACATACATTCCTTTTGACTATACGATCAAACTATACTCTGTCACTTTGAAACCATATATAGGCATATTTGACGAAGATTTGCATTTCATATCTGTATTATATTCCTTAAGGAATATATGGTTATATCGTATTTGAATGCTTTAACCCACGTACTTTATGTATCTACAGGATCTATTCAAACCTCTACCTAATATCAGGAAATATATATAACCGTGTATGTTAAAGGACTGTATTCACTGTTTTATGAACTATCATTTAAATCGTATTTGGATACTATAAATCATTTAATTTCTGAAGCTACCTGTCCAATTCGGTGAGTCTGTTATAGTTAATTTTTGACAGTATTTTCTTGCCAAAAAGCTGTTTCATATATTGGTTCAAGAAGCATTATAATAATCTTAGACAGTGATAATCTTCTAAAATACTTGTCTCTGCACCTCCCAATTTTTACTAATACGGACTTTCAGTTTATATATGCATCACGTACCGTGCTTTTTTGATTGTTTGAAACTAATTATCGACATTTCCAAATTGCTTTACTATATAAGGCTATCTTTCATGTCATATGTGTTAAAATTTATACAACTTGCTCCTTTATATTGTATTTTGCCTCCACACAGATACTGACATAAATACTTCATCTCCACTACTACCTTCCTGCCATTGTCATCTGATTTTAACACCGCTTATTCTGGCGATAGATTGACTCTTGGTTAAAACATAGATTTTTATCTTTAGACCAACTTGAGCCCTCGGAATTGATTTTTTTCAACCCTTTCTATTTCCAACATTCTGTTCAATCCACTTGCTATACGTCACTTTCTGATTATGCCACAAAACAAAATGAAGACCCCTGCTTCTGGGCGTTCAGCCAAACGTAGGAAAACGACACAACTTAACACCACTACTGGCACGATTTCCAACAGTTTCAACGAGACGAGCCACTCCGTTCATCCGGAAGCAGACAAGCTTTTATCAGTTGTCTCCATTCCAGACATTTTGAAAACTCTGATGGTAAACAGTGATGATAATCGCAACTGCAACCATATGGATGCTTTAAAAAAGTTGCAAGTAGACATGAACATTCTCAATCCGCCTAAATATCTCATCAACCGCAACCTCACAGAGACTCCAGATCAAATGAATGACATAAATATTTTCCTAGATCGTGTTGCATCAGAGGTATTTGAAAGAATAAGACGATCTAGTAATGCGATTGTGTTTAATATACCGGATACACATGCCCTTAAATATATCAAATCTAGTCTGCTTAAAGCCATCAATATGACACACGTACCATGTGTATGCACAAGATTAAAAAGAAGTCATCCTGGTATGCACTCACCGATCTTGTTCAAATTCAACTCATCTGTAGACGCCAGTGAATTTTTAAAGTCCTCCAATTCATTGAGACGAAAACAGATTTTCAAGGATATTAAGACTCTTCCGGATAAAACACCATGCCAGCGAAAAGCAGAAAGAGATAACTACAGACCACCAGCGTCAAACTCTAAAACGCATTATAATCCTAATGGTCGTAAAGTTTGGGTCCGATTCTAAGAAGACGTCCAGCTTTACAAGTATGCTGCCACCGAAAAACTCTTTTGAATCTCACATAGTTCAAAACCCAGAAGAAAGTGATCCCGATGTAGGTGGTGTCCATCCTCTTAAGAATGTTGATTTAGACTCAACCCAAATTAGTTGTGCTGATGAAGAATGGGATAACACAGTCCAAACCCCTGTTAGTGCAACACCCAGTTACAGTTCCTGTGCAACGGAAAACAGGAAAACTAATCATAACATTCATATAACTGACCACGCACTTAACGTTGATAAATTCGAACCTCGCAAACCATCGCAAGTATGTTTAACAGTACACAATCCTCTCCAACATATGAAGAAGCTGAAATCAACCACAAACCTTGAAGATCAACGTCTTAAAAACGTTACCCATACGTCAGGTATAAATAGTTATCTGAATTGTAATTGGCCAGTTGGTCAAAACCATAGACCTGATAGCCTTCTTGATCCGGCTCCCAATATGTACACTATGCCCTTATCAGATGTTATATCCAATAGCAATGAGAAAACGTTTTTTTTGTAATTCCGCCGGCTTTCCTGCCGGCAACGGTAAACATATTTCACATGATGACAAATTGGTGGAATCTTTTTCTACTTGCAATACGACTCTTACCTTAGCTAATCCTATGAGTATTCATGGAACTACCAATAGCGATTTATACTGTAACCTGCTTCACTATGATGACTCTGAGTTTCTTATTCTTTCGTTCAATGCTTGCTCTCTGTCCAATAAAATTATTCATCTTAAAACTCTTTTATTACTTGTAAATCCAACCATTGTACTTAATACGGAAACGTGGTGTAATTCATCTATATCCGATGATTCCTTGAACGTAGATAACTACGTTTTCTTTAGAACCGATAGATGTTATGGAATAGGAGGCGGTACAATTATCTGTGTCCGTTCCGACATTCAAGCGTGCGAATATGAAAATAAATCCCTTGATGCTATAGAAGACTTCACTTGGATTACTGTAAACTGTGGATCCCAAAATTATTTACTGGTGGGATGCATATATAGACCACCACATGCGGATACTAAGTTTGACAGATTACTAACAAACATATTTTCCATTGCTTCGCATCAACCGCATACCTTTAAAATCGTCGTAGGTGATTTTAATCTGCCAAAAATTACATGGGGCTTGACTCCGATACTAGTTTGAAGCATTAGAAATTTGTGGATGGGTTCAACAGGTCCGAAAACCAATCAGGGGGAATAATACACTTGATTTAATGTTCACAATCAACATAGACTCTATCTCAGTGCATACCAGTCATGAGTATTTTATGAGTGACCATAGAGTTGTATTGAGTATTATTCACTCTTTAAACGCCATACAATTGAATTTTGAAGCTTCAATGACGTACCAGAGTAGATATTTTGATCAACAAACGTGGAAACGGACTGAAACTCTCATTCAATGTTTACCATGGGAAACTTATTTTACCACAAATAATGTTGACAATGCGCTTTCCAATCTATACCACAACCTGATATATTGTCTTGACTGCACTGCTCCAGTTATTGGCCGTGTGGCTTATAATGCTAATATGGGCCAAAATACTTTTAAAAGAAAGCTGAGGAAATTAAAATACCGCTACTATGAGCAGAATCATTTGCATGCACTTCAGAGTATACTTAAATTAATCAACAGAAATGCTTCATCTAAACGTAAGTATTTCATGAATACAGAAAATAAAGCTCTACGTAGTAAAAGCCCAGAATTATCAATACTTCGACTTTTTAAATCCCGTGTAAAGTCAAATTCCCTTGACACGACCAAATTCTTCATAGTTAACGGAAGCATTGTTAACAAGTCGAATACTATATGCGAACGATTCAGCAAGCACTTCTCGCAGTGCTACAAAACTGGAACTGAAAGCTCCAGCATTACATTTCCAATGCTAACATCAAGTCATCTGTCAAAAATCGATTTCAAACCCTCCGTCATCAAGCAGGCCATAACTGCCCTGAAAACGTCTAATGATGGTGGACCTGACGGGATAACTACATCATTTGTGAAATATGGAAGTAGAGAATTTCTACTTTTTGTTTGAAACATTTCAATCTATCTATGGAATATGGGACCTATCCATCTGTATGGAAAACATCCCTCATCACCCTTAGATTCAAAACAGGACCACGTAGTGATATTATTAACTATAGGCCAAATAATTTGACATCCGTGCTCTCAAGAAATATGGAAAAAATCATCCACAAACAGCTACTATCATTTTTACTTTCAGCTAATCTGATCAGCCCATCCCAACACGGGTTCATGACTAAACGCTCATGTTTCACATCGCACCTGGAGTTTTTGCTCAAATTACCCAGAGAAGAGATGTTGGTCACTCAGTGATAATTCTTTACTTCGCTTTTAGTAAGGCTTTCGACAGTGTCTCACACAAACGTCTTCTTTTAAAACTCTCTTCATTTGGCATACAGAATCCTTTTTTATCTTGGTTCAAATCTTTTTTAGAAGAACGTTACCAAATCGTTCGCTTTGGTTCTTGCTACTCTAAACCTGTAAATGTAACCAGTGGGGTTATACAAGGAAGTGTGGTTGGTCCATTACTCTTTCACCTTTTTATCAATGATGTATGTTCCCTCTTTCAGTATGGCAAGCCTTTCCTCATTGCTGATGACCTGTGTTTATAAACACGCCTATTACACTGTTTGCGTATTTCACTTCTCCCTTATTTCTATTCCATATTTTTTCCATTTCCTTCTTTAAACTCAATTCAATATTATTCTTAATTACACAGACCCGATTTATTATTATTAATATTCTACTAATATTATTCTAAATTTTTTTAATATGGCAAGTATAAGACTAACATTAATGAAAATCGTGTATTATTGCATTTTTTGAAGAAACCCGAAATGGTTTCTTCGCGACACTCATGTACCCGTAAGATGTTTGTGAATAGTAATAATAATAATAATAATAATAATAATAATAATAATAACAATAGACACGCACACATGCGTTCAAATACTCTCTGAATTCACCCTGACCTTGTATTTAAATAATACTATTTGTTTCCAATCCTTTCTGTTTCTTCCTTTATAAAATTTACGGAACTTCAGTATTTTTAAATTTCTACTTTCTCATTTTGATCATACGTAACTTGTTTATGAGTTTGTTTATGTCAGTTGCACTGCACCTGTCCTATTAATTACTTACCATTCATTTCACAGACAACAAAATCCATTTACGTTTGCTTACGATTTCAATAACTGTTTACACTGATATTCACAATAATGGAAAAAGTGATACAAAATTATCTATCCGATCACTTACTGAAAAAAATCTGATAGACCTATTTCAACACGGCTTCATCAGAACAAGGTCGTCTCTGATAGACTTCTTTAACGAAGTTACTCGCATACGTGACCAGAAGAAACTGGTAGTTATACTGTAATTTGATAATAGGGAAGCCTTTGATGAAGCACCTCATAATCTTTCAATCAGCAGACCGAAGTCAGTTAAAATTATAAATCCCCTTTTGCAGTGTATCGAGACTTTTCTTATAAACATATACAAAATAAACAAGATTAACTTTACAACATCTACACCTTGATTATTAAACAGTGGTGTTGTGCAGGGTAGCGTCTTGTGTCCTTTGCTTTTTATCACTAACATCAACAATATATGCAAGTGCTTTAGCACAGGTAAGGCTTACCTCTACGCTGATGACTTAAAAGTCATTTTTAAAACTGACATTTGCGATTTACGTAGTACCATGCTAACAGTTCAACATGAACTGAAAATGGTAGACGACTGGTGCGAACGCTGGAGGTTAGAGCTCAACACAGAGAAATGCGCCTGTTTATGTATAGGAAACACGACTCTTAAAATAAAACTAACACTTGACAACAACACACTGACCGGACTAGCATCAGTAAATGACCTAGAAATACATTACTCACACATTTTTAATTCCTCTGAAGATATCTCAGCCAAAGCATCAAAATGCGGAAATTGCTTGACTTCATTCTTTGTAATTTCTATCACAATGAATCTAAAATCCTTCTTCATAGAGTTTGTGTAAGATCTATCTTTGAATACTGCTCGTTTTTATTTTCCAACCTACGCCCATTTGGTATACCGAAGGTGGAAAGAATAGAACGAGCCTTCATTCGCAAAATACTCAAGACTGAATCGGCTATTAACTACGGTTCCCGATTCCAAGTCTTAGCAACAGAACCCCTTTGGAAGAGTAGGCTTAGGTCCAAATTGATTCTCTACCTCGAACTACTCATAAACCTTATTTGTTCATCATGTAAGATAATTATTCCCCGAGATTCACATGAATAGGAACTTTGAAACAAAGTATCTACCGTCAAAGTTGAGAAATGCAAATCAAAAACTCGAGAAAACCTCTTCCTGATCAACTTTGCAGTAATATGAATTAAAATTTCTTCCGTAATACGCATGGCAGGTGAATTACAGACGTTTGTAAAACTGCTTGATCAAGCCCTCACTTGCACAGACGTGGCATGTACGAACATATCTGCGCCCCACTCAGACATCATAAACTCTTTCCTTGTCTAGGCCAAAATCGACTTCAAGTTCAGTTTGCCTTACTTTTCTCATTTAGCTGTTGTATAAATTACTTTTTACACCCTATTTCTGTACTTGAACTAGACAGGTAACTCACTAGACATATCGACACTGTTTAATCAAACTCGGTCGCTAAGGGACGCTCACTACTAACCTTAAACATCAAGAGGACCGCACAATCGACTATCTTATATCAGCTGTCTTGCATTTATGAAGCCTGTTACCCATCAGTTGATTATGATGACACAAAATACCACCAGCACCAAGGATATGTGAGTTTCTTACTGTTTATTCTCTATTAACTTTTTACTCTTCTGTACATTATGTTGACTAGCAAATAATATTATTTCTCTACTCGTCACAATATCTACAATTCATATACTTATATACTTTTCCGCCTACTTTAATAAACAACAATCCTTCATTATACACTTCTCAATGCTTATACTCTGATTAGCAATGTATACTTCATTCTATGGTCAGTTAAAGCACTGCATCGATGCCTTACCTACAGTCCATAACTTGTTACTGTCTGATAAGCTTGTAAAATGGTACTTATAGAAATGGTGTTTTCCAACAGGTTGTGAAACACAGTGGAATATGTGTGATATGACATATGTTCAAAAATGAACTTAAATGAGCCAAACGTCAGAAAAGAAGGGAGGGTGGAGTTACTGACCAGCGAGCATTGATGGTGAGGTCAATGATTTCAGTCCAGCTGTGTTTATTATTACATTCTCTTACATGGAGCCTCTGACTTCATTTCACTATAACAAAAGATAATATGAATTTATTCTAATTTACTATACCTCTGTCTGTTCTACTACACAATGTTAGGTAGCGTTTGGTGTACATATCCAAGTGCTTTGCTGTTCTTTTGCTTAAACATAATCCTGCTCTGAGGGCATACCTATGAAACATTTGGCCTCTGGAACAAACTTGACGTACGGGCCTCCTACTTCAGTTAACTCGCGTTTGTGGGTAAGAACATTTTGTATTTATCAGGCTCTTCATGATTGTGAATAAGTCAATCAATCTGTTATATTGATTGCTTCCTACGTTCACCACGCAGACTCATGTTTCCAATTAATTCTGTATTGGTTATTCTACTAAGAAATCCTATAACATGCTAACTCGGATTTTTACACTAGGATTATGTGGTTGACATTGGGTGGAAGATAAAGAAAGAACACTTCACCCTCTAAATCCACACTCTCTTCTGATAAACCGCTTACATTGTACCTTCCTTGACTTCCCTTCTTTCGTGTGAGCTTACTTCAACTTGTCTAATATTACAACTCATTGTTCTTCAGTCTTCAGTAATAAGGATACGTCTATCGACCTATGTTATTCCTTGCAGTTTGTAATACCATGGAAGTTCAATCTCGTTTTGAATATATTAACAGAAAATGCTGATATTACCTTTTCCTTTAAAGAATCCCAGTAATTCACTACTCTTAAATGCAGCCTCTGACTTCATTTCACTCTAACAAAAGATAATATAAATTAAATATAATTTATTATACCTCCGTCTGTTCTAATACACAATGTTAAGCAACGTTAAGCGTTCATTTTTAAGTGCATTTCTGCTCTTCTATTAGTCTTGCTCTGACGACACAGCCAGGGGATGTCTGGATTCCGGAGCAAACTTCAAGCACTTGTCTCATCAAGGTCATAGTTAAAAGCAAGCGCTCTATGAGTCTACTTTGTAGCAACTATAAATTTAAAAAGTTGGGAAGCATGGTGTGTGCCAACAAATGTTGTTATTTATAGGTTATGCCTCTAAAATTGGAGTGTTCCTACTCATGCAGAAATGCATCATTATTATTATATCCTTACTTGTGATAACTAACTGATTACAGGAATAATTCTAAGCTTGCACTTGTTGTAAAACGAACTGGTTATCATTTTGGAATGAAATTGTTCTTCGTTTGACTCGTTTTTTCAATGTCATAGGTATATCCACAGAAGATCTGGTGCAGTGAATAATAAAATTCACTCACATTTTGAATCACGTCAAATGCTAGAACGTAGCCTTCTGGATTCTAATTACGCTTTGCCACAACTATACATTTATTGAAATAGGTTAACAGCTACGTATTAGTAAATTTTGTTATTATTACACAGGATTACCTTGTTTCGACAATCTGAATATTAAAAAATCTATTTAAATAAATGATCTGTTTTGAAATACATTGACAATCCGTTCAAAAAGCTTGTCTGCAAATTTGTCTGCATTATTCTTCAACTTGGAAAAGTAAATCAAAATTGGAAAATAGATGCAGAGTAGTTATCAAACGCTTCAAAACATCTTTTTGTGAAATACAATTTGCATACCTGTATTGAGTTCCAGTATATCATTTCTCACTTAGTTGTTCCTCATTCGCATGCCTGAGAAAGAGTTGAATAAATCAGTTACACACCACTCACATGAGATTTTCGCACGTATTTCCATATATTTTGTGTACAATGTGTTATGAAAAAGAATATTCCTTGTTCATTTAATAATCTTTGAATGTATAATCGTTAAATAGACCAATCGAGATCGACACGGACAGACAGTTCATGAAAATCCTAATGTAGCATTCCAACATTCATTTAAATTATGAGGGCGTTGCATTCACATGTTACTAGCATAATATTGTAAATACATAATGTGAAACATCACGATTATCGAACTGCATTATAACAAATTGTTGTTAGTCATAAATGAACCAGGAGTATTGTAAGTCATATCCTCTCTCAAGTATTCTATCAGACTGTACAGAAATATCTTTTAATTAACATAAATTCACAGTACCTTATCGATCCTAACATGACACCAGTCGGTTAAATTACTTGGTCGAGT